>RXPK01001072.1:0-168823 GCA_004143645.1 Protaetia brevitarsis | reverse complement strand
TTTTTATTATTTATAAATATGTATGTAGAGTCTCAGTAATAGTCACGTTATCTGTGCAGTATAGCCATGTAGAACAGCTGAACTTACATCAATTTTATCGTGGAACCTTTATTAACTGCTTCCTATATTCTATATAGTTTTCTCTAGGCAGTATTAAAATTTTACAACAGATCGGTACATTTAGAATCAGTTAAGGATGTACACGCCTATACGTGAACGTAAGAATTGAATCATCTATGCATCTAATTAAAAGGGCTCGGCCCTGTTGTTGCTGTATCATCACTTATTACTTCGGACAGTCATTATATTATGTATGGGTGTAGGGGCTGTGTTCAATAGACTATCATAATAATAATTACAATAGATAATGAGGAATGACGTATTTATCCTATAAGTAGAAGTAGAGGTAGAAGCCCGCGCGGACTCGAAATACATATGTTAATTCGACCGATCTTCACGCTGACCTGTTGTATACATAATAATCGATGGTCGTTAACATTAATTTCGTAATTGGTAATTAGTAATAACCCCACAGCTACCGTTGATAAGTACTTACAAGGGATGACGGTCCCAAAATCGGAAATGCCAGAATTACAGCATAGACTTATTTTGGGAGTAGATTTTTGGATTAGTACGGACATAGTTTCTGATGTAAGACAACGAATATACCAATTTAATAGTGATGCATAAAAATGCTTTGCGTTAGCAGTTACAACTTACTTCTGCTACTTTTTGTAGCCAGTTTTCCTTAAATAGCGAAATCGCGGTATACGTTAAACAAATAAACTGTTTCTACAAATTTAGACACCGCCCCAAAGTGTCTTTTGTGTTCACTCTCTCTCTCTCTCTATTTATATGTATTTATATTGCGGACGACTCTATCAGTGTTGCCAACTTGGTGAATTTTCCACTAAATCTGGTGTATTGAAAGCACGTCTGGTGTACACAAATCATATTCTAGTGGCTAGTGAACAGTTTAGTGGTTTTTTTTTTATTTTAGTAATAAATCTAGTAAGTTCATTGAATACGAATTACATATACATATACAGTGTGTTAAAAAAAGGTTGTCGGATATTTTACCCAATTATAGTATTGGTGGAAATAAACAAAAAAGTCTTAGTCAGCATGGGTCCGCAATTCAACTGTTTTTGACATATAGTCGATTGCATATTTTAAAATAAAAAAAAAACATTTTTCGGTTTGAGAATAGTTCCCTTTGTCAAACAACTGATTGTGACTTAAAAATTAGTTCTGTCAGACATCTGTCATCAGATTATTTTAATTTGCGTCAATTTTTTTTGTTCTCAATTATGCATAAGTACACAAATGCAGAAATGGCCGATATGCATTTTATGTACGGTCTTTGCGATGGCAATGTCACTGAAGTACGGCGTATGTATGCCGAAGAATTTCCAAATCGGTTGTTACGAGTGATAAGATTTTCTCAAGACTTCATATCCGGCTGTCCGAAACTGTTCATTTTAAAATTAATGGTGGTTCTGGTAGTGACCTAGATCAGTTTCTTCTCCGCAGTAGAATTAGATATTTTGAGACGGGTAGAAGACAACCCAAATATTAGCACCCGAAGACTTGCCGCAGAACTGAACGTCAGTCATCCTCTCATTTGGAGAATTCTGCGGGAACAGCAGCTCTATCCCTACCACATTCAACGCGTGCAAGTTTTTGCTCCTCTCGATTATGATGCACGTAGGGTTTTTGTCATTGGGTTTTTACGAAGCTGGCAGAAACTCCTAATTTGCGACTCAGATTTTATTTAGTGACAGGCTGGGTTTTACAAGAGACGGAATATTCAATTTTCATAACAATCACGTCTGGGCCATGAAAATCCCCATGCTGTTGTTGAACTGCATCACCAAAACCGTTTTTCGCTCAAATGTTTGGCTTGCTATTTTTGGAGACTGTTTATTGGTCCAAGGTATTTCAACAAACATTTGAACTCAATGGTAACCGCTCTCTCCTTTTTTAGCAAACCTCTTCCTAAATTATTTTGAAAAAGATATTATAAGTAAATTCCTTCTTTCCCTAAATTGTGGATTAGATATGTAGAATGATATTCTTGCTGTAATACCATTTGATTTTGATATAGATTTTTTCCTTAATTTCATTAATAATCAGTTATCCGTCAATAAAATTTACGTTTGAAATTGAGGGTCAACACAGTTTACCATTTCTTGATTTATTACTTTGATTAAGATAATACATTCCACTTTGATATACATAGAAAAGCCACACACACAAACAATTATATACACAATTTATCTTATACAAGCTATAAACAAAAATACACAACATTCTTTTTCTTAATAACTAGTTATTGAACATACCGCTTTCGGAAGATAATTTTTAAAAGAATTAAATATATATATCATATAGCAGAAATTAATGGTTACAAGAAAGTGTGATAGATAAAATTAAAATAAGTTAGAAAATAAGAGGTTATTAAGAAATTAACTACACTTATTCCAGTGAAAATAGTGGAGAAAAAGTTTGCAGATTTAACTTTAATAAAATTATGGGTTAACCAGATATTAAACTTGTGTAAAAAATACAATCTTAGTCCGGTTTTTCAAAAATTCTAATACTTTAAGAAATAAATTAAAATTTTAATATTGAAATTGTTGATTTTAAAAAATGTTTCTGGATTTATAAGATCAAATGCGGTGTTTGCAATAGTATATATAGGCCAAACAAAGAGGAATGCGGAGATTAGATTTAAAGAGCATTTATATCATATTAAGAATCACAATGCCCGATAAATCCGCTTTGGCGTATCATTTTATTAATACAGGACATACTTTTTCAATTGATGATTTAGAATTAATTAGGTCTTTAAATTGTAAGAATCTTAAATATGTGGGAAGCTATTTATATGAAAAACATATTAATAGCTTGCTCAATACTGATTTAAACACCCTCAATTACAAATATTTAGAATTTATTGAATATAGTAGTCCTGTTGATTAATTTTTGTAGCCTAGGATATACTTACTATATTACGCATTTGTATTTGACAATACACTTGTACACCTGAAGATGTTAGCTTAGCTAAGAAATGTACATTGTGTTTTTCAAGATTAAAGAATTGTGAGGCCGAAGTTTATTTGTATTTTCCTGTAATTATATTTTAAAAGAGTAATGTTTTGTTATTTGAATTGTTGCTGTTTCAATTAATTTTTCAAAGTCACGTCGGGTTGGGTGAGAATACAGCGTTGTTGCTTTTCTGTAGCGTCTTTCAATTTTTTTGGAAAATTTCTTGCATTTGTCCACGCTTTGATTTTAATTTGTGAAACCACGTGGATAGAAATTCTAAGATTGTGTATTTTGGTTAATATTCCTGAACAAACAACACTTTTGCTTTGTGTAGGAAATAACATTGTCCTATTTTAATTTAGAGCCAAGTGCAGTTTTTATTTTAGGCCAGAACCTTCAGTTCAAGGTTTTTTTTTTCTGCACATCTGTAAGATAACCCATTTTGTAAAATAAATTGATTGTTGATTAGCGTCACTGGGTTAAAAATTCAGTTCTTTGATTTTATTTTAAACCTTTTCAATTTTTTGGGTAATTAAGAGAATCTGATTTCACTCACTCACAATTTGCTTCTCGTGGTTAGAGTCAAGTTTTAATTTGCGAGGGTAACTCTGAGGTTAATAGTTCTTTTGCGTTCTTTAAAATTTTATCGGTTGAGCTAGCTAATTTAATTTTCTTTTTCATTTTAAAATTCATTTTGCATTTTCATTTAATTCAATCAGTACACAGCAGTATGTATGCGAATAGCTTTATATATACAGGTTGGGCCACTACATTCGCGTCGGTTTATATAAAAAAAAGTGGTAACATATTTTCAATTTTTTTTTGTTAAGGATTATAGAGGTTCAGAAGGACCACATTTCAAAATTATTTTGAAGTATACAGGGTGACTCAAAAAAAAGTTACACACCAAAGTTGTGAAAAATTAAATGGAATACCCTGTATATTATTGACATATTTTGATAGTACAGACTAAATAAAGGCAAGTGTGCTAGGTTTCTTATTGCCTAACTCAACTCGTTTATGCGATAATTAACTATCCTTCAAAATTGTAGACCAAAATTGAAGAGGGCATGCTGTCATGATATTTAAGCTAGATATTTTAACGTGTTCTATATAAAAATCTTATCGCTGTATTCTAAATAAGCTCTCCTCTCGTCAATTCGCGAACCTAAAAAAACTTCAACAAGCCGTTTTCCGTATAAAAACAACAGGACAGTTCAGGACATTGCCTCGCGCGTTTCCGATGAGAAGTTGACATTCAATTGCCATAACTTACATGAAAATTCGTAATTTATTACGGAAGTTATGCGCCACGGAATCCGTCAAGTGCGTGTGACGGAAAAATTACATCTCAAACTCGAAAACTTCACGAATTAATCGCCTTACAGGCTCCCCATTCGTACGCCCCAACATTGCCTTACCTCCCGAGCAGCCAATACATCACTGGACCGCTGGATATGCCAACGAGACTTTGATTTATACCTGGGAATAGAAATAATTCATTTAAGTCGGTATACCTCGAAATTGGATTTTTATTTTATATATAGGACTGTTTTTCTTCCTTTTAGTCATGTATATACATGTTATTATTGCCATTATAAGACTTTTTTTTATGTCTCTATCGTTTTAACCGTCAGATGCTCGGGCGAGATAAAAATGTAATAAATGTATGTTGTATGTTATAAAAGCGCGTGTAAGTATTCTATATTAGATCTACGAATCCAGCCGCGAAACTTTATCGCGTGTTCAGATGGAATTATACGCGGAATATTTTGATAGTCGTGTCGTTTAGTGCCTTTTCCGTTTTGTGTGTTTTAGTTATTATCGCGTTTTCCGTGTGGCTTTTATCGTGCAGAGGCGTGCAGATGTAAAACCAAGCGGCGGTTATTAATTGAATTTCGTGATTATTGCGGTAAAATGTTAGAGAAAAGGTAGAAATTAAAATGCGACACGTAAAAATAAATTTACACGCTGACTAGGGAGAAATAAATTAAACAATTTAAATATACTCCTTCCTTTCTGTTCGGCTTTTTTTTTTGCGTTGAAATCCGAATTTTAAAACGAGATAATCCCAAAGTAATATAAAAAATACATAGAGGGCGTTTCACTGGGATGAAATTCCGCTATAATTGGTAGACGTTAACATGACAAAAATACTCCAAAGTTCCAAACTGTGGCACTGGTAATACAGCAAACTTCTCTTAGACCCCTCACCACAAACTGCACTAAACTGGACGTACTGCTGTGGACTGGCACCCCGGTTTTCGCAAATTCAAATTCAGATGTTGTCATGTTTACTCCGATCAGCCTTTGTCAATGTTTCGAGAGAATTTTCGCAGATGTTATGTTTATTGTTATAAGATTTAGTTAATGTATTGATTGTATAATTTATTTATTTAAGTGTTCAGTTGTTTTAAATTAATTTCATTCATTTAAATGTCTTGCGTTCGCTTTTGTTTAGTTTATGTTATTATGTTTTGAGATTTTGTCCGGACTGATTTTTGCGGCTTTGTACGCAGCGGTCGAGATTGTAAGAGTTAGTTCCTCGGCAGACGCAAGCGTGAGTAGACGTAAATATTTAAATTTATTGCTGCCATTTTGTTAATACTTTTGATATCTTTATTTGATTCGCATAATTTGAATTTTATTTCGCCCATCAAGGAGCTTAATAATAATTGTTATTATATTGTTGTGTACACATTTTAGATATAAGATCATTTATTATTTCGTGCAGGAAGATAGATTTTAGTTTAATTCCCCTCATTATAATTTTAAAGAGTTCATTTTGGTTCAGTTTGCGTGTTTCATTTTTATTTTATTAATCACCTCGGTTTGGGTGAATAGAAGCATTGTGCTTGCTTTTAGTTTTCAATCTTGTAAATATTTAGTGTTCCACGAATTTATTTTATTTTAATTTGATACCACGTGGATTGACTTGAATGGTATTGGATTATCTTCCTGGACAACTTAATCTTTTGCTTGATATAGGATTTAGCATTGTTCTATTGTAATTTAGAATCAGTTGCAGTTTTTGATTTAGACCAGAACCCTCTGTTCACGGTTTTTTTTTTCTGCAAATTATAATTAACTTGTTTTTTTTTTTATAATAAATTACTGGTTGTTAGTTAACGTCGTTGAGGTTAAAATTCTGTTCTTTTATTTTTAATTAAACCTATTCAATTTTTGGGGTAATTAAGAAAGTCAGATTTCTTTCACTCACAATTTTACTTGTCGTGGTTAGATTCAAGTTTTAATTTGCGAGGGTAACTCTGAGATTAATTGTTCTTTTGTGCCCTTTTAAGTTTTTTTTTCGTTGAGCTAGCTAATTTAATTTTTTATTTTTAATATATCATTTTGCTTTTTCAAGTCAATCAGTCCACAGCAGTACGTTTCAATAGCTAAGCTATCATCATCAGCAGAAACACTGAACTATAACTACCATTACAATATCACGGTCATGTAGACTGCAAGTCATGTCATGGTACTATGTTTACTAGTATTACCCTAACTCCATCTGATTACTACTTGCTACTTAATAAACTATAAAGACAAGAATTTAAGGGTCCTAAAAATGAATTCATTCAAATATGTTTGTTTTTATATATTTCCATACCCTCATAACAATTTAATCGAACATAGTTGTTTACGTTCTTAACTAACTTTACATTGTCAACTTTATGGTTTTCTTCAAGCATATCTACACACAAAAAAAATTTATTAACAATTTGAATATTTTTATTTATTCAGAAATCGAAACTTAATATATATTTAAATGAACTAAATCCTGTTGGATAGAACATAAGAGTAAATTCCCTGAAAACACAATATACTCTTAAAACAAATAGTATAAATATTTGCATTGAAGTATACTTCCTCCAAATGAACATTGTTATTGTTGTAAGGAATAAATCTATGCAATCATAGTGAGACAGTCATCTATCAATAATGTCACATATTATAAGATGTAAAGTTTCATCATGTCAATGTCACATACTTTACCGGCAAATCTTTCATAACCTGTTTCCCGAATCCCTATTTAGAGTAGGAGAGATATTTTACCTATTTTAGAAAATAGGAATTTGCTTTTTATGCTGATAGGGATATTTTCTTTTAATTAAAAAAACAATAAAAAAAATTACAGGATGTTAGCTTTTTTTCATACAAGTTTGCACCTGTGAATTACTCTTAATATTAACCACCAAATTTATTAAATCAACCAAAGCATGGCTCAAATAATGATCACACAAAGTTCAAACGTTTCTAACGTATATCCAAATGTTATTTATTTGATCTTCAATCCATAATTTTCTATTATTTCACTATGAAGCGGAAATTTTTTGTCATGGCATAAAAAAAATACGTTTTTCTATTAAATATGTTCATTTATTCACGACATTTCGTCAATTTGGTATTTAAATTTAAAGTATTGTTGGGAAACCGCGTTTTCAAAATTTATTGTTTTTTAATATTGAAATATATTTAATATTAATATTATTTACGTATCCTATGGTAACAAAATAAACATACCAGTTATGTATGTTACGGTAAAGTAAAATACACAATCCGTATAGTGTAATAAATAAATAGTTAATATAACAATAACAACTCTAACGAAAAGAGGTAACATCTCAATACGTATCGGGTACGTATGCAACTACAGTCCAACAAATATCTCGTGATAGTAGTGAGTCATTGTGCGTACATTGTACTGGGGTGGGGAGCGTATACGATGGCCGGTATACAGTATACAGGGTGTATCAGATATAGAGGTAAATATACTAATATGTAGCTGCTGTAATCATATACAATCAAAAAGTCTTAATGCATAGGGGGTCTATCTGTAAGCATTAACGTTAAAAAAAATATTTTGTAAATACCGTGGGCTAGAGCCGCACCTGTGCCCAACCTAAATGCTGTCCCGAGTATACCCCCACATACCACTATCATTCAGCCATTACCACTGTTAGTTTTGTGTGGATCGCCACTTGGAGTGCAAGCCACTTCGAACATTTCATTTAAATTCTTCCCGTCTCGAAAAAATGATCCTTTTTAGGACCATCATGATTTCATATAAAGAAAATCGAAGCTTGATGCATCGGCAAAAACGCGGGAATGTCTAGATTCATTTTCACGCGACATCATAGTAAAAAGGCGTGTTTGCAAATTTTCTGTATCTACATTTATTTCTGTGTAATTCGATTCAATTCATTTTGCATTATTTGATTAAATAAATCCAAAAGAAATAACTCAGATTCATGTGGTACCGTTTATTAACAACTAACTCTCGATTCGACAAAGCAAAAGAAAAATATTTACGTTTTTTGTAACTACTTATCAGGATATTAAAAATAATACTTTGTAGAGTTACATAGAATGCTCTTAACAAATAAGGAATGTTTATTTTATAAAAAGAAGAAATTTAAAATGCCTCAGTTTTGCTATTTTTACAAGGGCCTTTATTTATTCAGAATGACGTTAAATGAACTTACGGCATACCAATTAAGAAATAATACTAAATGAGTGCAATGTAATTTATACATAATACCACGTTTAGCGGGTGCTTAACATGACGTTTCCTTGCATCAGGCCCGGACTAAAGAAATTTTTTGGTTCTACATTTGACTTTTTTTTATTCTTTAATGATGAAATCCGGTTTCGGTGGGTTTGTGCTTTATATGTCGTGTAGTTAACACCCAAGCAAAATTTACTTTTTTATTTGATACACCCTGTATAGTCCACAATGTTCGAATCTGTATTTGGATTATATTTTTTGGTAATACTTTTAGTATCTATCTCTGGATCTTTCTGTTTTGATTTTGTGGTTTGCTTCACTAGTTCCCATGTTGCTCTAGCTTTATTATTTGCCCTCAATATGTTGCTCAGAATTTACTATGATTTTTGTATTTTGTATTTCGCGCCTCAAGTGTGAACAATAACTTTTATAGTAGTCAATGTCTATTCTACCTTCCCTAACACCTTCATATAATTGGCGCTTAATCTTGCATTTACTTTTAATATCTGTGGTTAACCAATCTGTGTATAACCAAGATTTTTGGCGAGTGGACATCAATTACAAGCTCTAGCTGCTCTATGAAATAGTTGTAACTCAGGTTAGGTAGTATCACTGCTCTTAAGACAAGAGTATCGATTGTAGTAAGGCTGTAGTTCATCTTTTGAAGATTCTCCTCAGTAAAAATAGGCCTTTCCAATTTGCGTGACCACGTGCCGATATTTGAATCATCGTTAACAGTGTCAGATATTAACTATCCCAAGTGGTCTGAAAGACTTTACTGATCAGAGTGTGCTATACAAGAAAGTATTTATAAAAAAAAGTCATAAAGTTAACCGCGTTTAGGATTTGTTATTTTAGGGACGGAAATATTTAGATTTTCGACATTAGTCGGAGCCACTACGTATAAGCTACACCCATAAGGAAAAAGTTTTGATATCTGCTTCGTAGGATATGGCATTATAAAAGAGACCGACTGTACCTATCTTTCATTTAATGCAACAATTTTATGCATTGAGTGTCTACTGTTCAAATGTTTAATTAATCCCTTTAATGCTCATATCAAGCAATACATGGAAATCCAACTGGTTCTAAAAAGAAAAAAAGCTACATGCGGTGATCATTAATTTATTTATAAATGAAATGTCAAACGATATCGTTTAGAACTCAAAAGTAAAGTTGTCGGAAGGAATTAAACCCAGAAAGGGACAAGAAAAAGTAGCAGTTATCGATTACCACTCTACTACTAACATCCGAGCGAACGAAGGAAACCAAAAAGCAACTAAACGAACTCATGTTATACGTATGTATGTATACCTATGTGGGCATAAAGCAGGCGTTGCAAGAGAAGCCACCGCCACACAGCGGCGACGAAGGAGCAGTAGGTAATTCAATTCCATCAACGTCAACAAATTAACCGTACCATCAGGACTGTCAAATTCACACCTTAGTTAACAATTACCCGGGCGCTGTAATAGCCGGCTCGCGCCAAATTCGCCTCTAAACCACTCTTAAACAAGATCGAACCCCTACCCGCCTGGTGTGGGTACCGAAGCGATGCCGCTAACTTCTCCCCAAGCCCCCGAATAACTGGTGGTGGGGAGTGCCGTTCCGGACCGCAATCCAGTTAAGCTAAACTGTGGGTCGGGTCTAGGCCACCCCACCGACGATTTCCGCTGTTGCTAAGAGACCGTGTGGGCGTGGTATCGGGTGGTAACGCCCGTCGCGGTGTTCGAGATGGTGGTGGGGGCAGCCGTTTATTGCGAAGATACTTGTCGTGTAAAGGGGCATTTTACGGAGGTATTAAGATATCACTTGGCGTTCGTGTAAGCGCGCTCCGTCCTCTCTTACTTTAGTTTGGGAGGTGTTAGGTATTGGAGAAGTGGCGCTGAGGATGCTGAGGTGATGTTTAAAGGCGAGTTGTTCTAAATGGATAATCTCGGTTGGGTTATTTAAGTAAGTGGATGAGTCCCCCACTTATGAAATAGGAATAGATGCGATGGATGATTTAATAAAAAGACTGCTAGATTGTTACATACAGTAACCGGTAGAAAATACGCAAGCATATGGGACATTTTTTTGTCTTTTTTCTTACAAATTACCTCAGCATGTCTTACTTAACTAAAATAACACTCGTCAAATTTGCCGAAAATTTAATAATATACGAGGGAGGTCAAAAAGAAGAAACTATGCTAAGAGTAAAGTATCTCTTGATTATGTTATAATTATTTTGTTTAATTTTTGTTAAGCTGTAGATAACAATCAATTTAAATATAGGATCTACCCCAGTGACCAACTATATTTACTCCATATTTTATAAATATTTAAAAAATATTAAATCTATCTTGAATATTAGTTATATTAATATAATATGCATAAAATATATTATAGAAAATATATTAGGAAAACATTTAAATATATATGTTATGTAGCATTAATAATATAATATTGCAAATGTTTTCTCAATATATTTTTCATAACTCTGCAAGAATATTTTTGCTTTGTATTTCTGTAAATATTATTTCATTATAAAAAAAAGAATGGAATTTTTGCTTTTGTACTTTGGTGCATAGGACGAATATAAAAAATGGCTAAAATATGCATACATATTAAGTAGGTATGTACCTATATAAAATGATAGTTTAAAGATTAAATTAGATAATATATATCTAATATGATTTAATTAGTATCTAAGTTGAGCGGCTGTAACTTTTCTGTTAAATATCTGCGTTTTTGTATTATATTATTTGCAATATTTGTAAGTTGCGAACGTCAACACAACACCTCTATTCATTACGGTGCCGGCGTTATATGATTTAGTATTGGTTTATGCGTCTATGGATTAGGCACATAGAATGCATACGCGCACGTGCGTATCATCAACGTTTTCATTCGTTTGTCCCTACATGTTATAGTTTATAATAGTATAACGATTAGGGCAGATTAGGGTTAACTGTGTAATTAATATGTTGCGGGTGTGTTTTTAGTTTTGTGGTGACTACGAGGTAAGCAAAACTTTGAACATGTCATGGCATTTATAAGATAATTGGAATGCTCATATCGCTATGTACAGAAATCGTTTAAATAATATAATTGTAGAATTTATGCATCATATAATACTGCATCTACCAGATAAATTGCTAGTTGATTTGGTTAAGAGATTCATCTCGGTAGATAAGCGTCATAACCTCAAATAGAGGTTAGATTACGTTGTGTTGTTTTATTGTTTGTACGTAGATTATTTTCAAATATTATGAAATAAACTAAAAATACACATGTCACGTGGCCATTAGTATGGCGACAAATTTGAAAATTAAATGCCTTTAAATGGCGAAAAGTGAGGTTGGATGATGTTCAAACAAAGTATTTGAGAAAGTTGTTTCCAATTGAATTTTGTTGCAATGTTGTGTCGCGTTGTTACTTACGCGAGAATTAACAAACCTGTTTCAGTATCTTCAATCAAATTCAGGGACTTTTACTTCGATGACTGAATTACTAAAAGTGACAAAAATTGAAAGATGTAAATGATTGAAAAAAATATTTGAGAGAAAATAATTTTCAATTTTAATTTTGTAAATGATATGCAGTACACACATAAAATTCTTAAAAATTTATATAATTAATAATTTATGAAATGGAAATAATGGAAATAAGAAATAAATATTTATCTTCAAATTCATTCTTAAAAAAAACAATGAAATTAAAATTAAAACTTTTATTCCCACAAACAAGGCAGACAATATCTGACATATATTCAAAGAAAAGATACACTAAGAAAAAAATGGTTCAGTTAACCACTGAATTAATTATGTCTTGTTATTCTTCAATAAGATAATGTAGCTTTATTTCACAGTTACACGTATAAAATTTTGCTCTTTAGTTGAATAATTATTTTACCTACATATATTCTACAAAGTCCTTCTCTTTACCTTTGATGAAACATGGAAATATAATCCTTTTCACTAAATAATATGGAAATATTTAAATATGCAACCAGTATATTTTGGTAATTTATATAAGAACAAAATTTGAATTTAAACGTTATATAACATACGAAATTGCCAGAAACTTTCACCAAATTATATAAAAATTCTGACTAACATACATATTAAATTGTCAAAGGTGATATTATAATAATCGAATATACAATAGTTGCTATACTAGTACCAATTTAAACATAACATTATTTGAAATATTCCTTTTCTTATAACAAAATTTCGTTCATAACACCCCAAATGCATCTGATTGATCTGAAATATTTACACTGTTGAATATATTACGGTGTTGGCGTTAATTTTGCGCTAGTCAAATATTTTAGTGTTGATTTTTACAAACTTTGCCAGGCGAATTGACTACATGTGTTTAGTAGAACAGAAATGACTAGAATTTGGTGTGAATTCTTTGTTCAGATATGAGGATTTACTATTTTCTCTAGACATTCAGAAGCATCAACCAATCATAATTTTTTCCTCGGATAGAAATTAGAAACCCACCCTATTCTAATACAGTATTGCATTATACGCACCACCTGCATTGCACGTGTATCTGTTTTCGAGTTTGTTTCTGCGTATTAACATATCCAAACAAACCACCAAATGTGACTAACCTTGTGTTATTAAACGTTAATTCCATTGGGCATAAAAAATTTCAACATCTTAAAGATGTATTGGGAACAACTATTTACGTATTAGTTCAGATTTGAATCAAATAGCATAAAATTCACTTAATTTTATAATGGTTCTCAAAAAATCATTTTAAAATTAGTACGTTTAGTTGAAACCAAAACTTTTGATTGAGTGGTTCTGTATATTTATAATTGAGAAAACGTCTTAAAGAGAGAATATTATAGCACTAAGAAATAAGAGTTGCATATTAAAAGACGTTGTGTTTAGAAAACGGTGTTAAATCATCCAATAGATCGCATTCATTTAGTTAAACAACTAGTAAATTTGTCTAGTCTAGATCAAATAAAATGTGACTAGAAGTATATCATAATTCCACGTGTTAGTTGGACAAAATAACCCCTTAGCAATAGACAATACTTGACTATCTTTGTTCGTCAAATTTAAAATTCTATAGTTCTCGACAAAATAACACGAAAACAGTGTGGACCTCTCCTGACTATTAAATTAGTCAAAAAAGTGTTAAAATTTTCAACAGTGTATGAGGAAAAATAATTCGGTGTCAAATCAGGCTTAGGAAGGGACAAATCTCTGCATCCGTACAACAAGGTAGGTGAGTTTTTAAAAGAAAAGTTCATTTTATGAAAATTTAAAATTTCTTAATGGAATTTTAAATTTTCATAAAATGAACTTTTCTTTTAAATATATTGTAGATGTATTTGATACAAAAGAAAACCGCAGAATTCTATTTCTTCTCTCAATATCAATAAGTATCAATAGCACACCAGCCCATAATAACCCTTGTCGTTTATTATATGAACGACACGAAGTATCTATACCTACTTTCCTCCTCCGAATATGTCAAGTATGATAACTAAATTGAAGGGAATATTATTAGCGATCGTAAAATGGACGTTTTTTTTTCAAACAATAGCATCCCTGCGTCTATGTTTAAATTAAATTTTCAACGTAATATTGGTTTTACAGATATAGGGTACGTATCTGTGTATATAATTTACACATCCTTTTCATTTAGTACAATTTAAAATATCATAGCAATATATATATCCCTCTATTACTATGACATCCTTTCACTAAATCGCATTTATTGCATCCACCTTATAACACAGTATAGGTATATTGAAGTTTAACAATTGAATTGTAATAAGGGTTGTCAATATGCGGTGCTGTCGATCTCTCCTACTCATAGTTTATTCCGTATTGTAAAATCAATGTGACGCCATTTCAGTATGCCATACAACGGTATGTTTTACCCCCTTATGGTAACCATATACTTACTTTTACGATATCGTTAGAATAGGATAAATCTAATAAACATTGGCCCAAACCTTTGTTGTTTTAAGTAGGTATATTTAGGTATTCATCATCTTTGTGACATGCGTACTTTATTCAGTGATATTATAATACTTTAGCGGTTACCATAATTTAGTGTGCTCTTTCTACTGAGATGGTTATAAAAAGTTGGTAAATATAGATAGAACAGTAATGTTTGAATCTATATAGTATACAACACTAAGAAAATATGAATTGGGTAAATACTACTAGCAATATATATATTTTTTGTGATAATATTTAACTTAATACTACTAAATAAGGTACACATTGCAAGAAAATATTTTTTGCGCCTTCTTCCGGAAACACTCATTTTGCAGTACTTCAAAGCGACAGGAAAACTACTGCCGGCAGCCAAAAATGTAACTAAAGGTTGGCCACACTAGATTCCACATGACAGACGTGTAATAAATTGTCATTAAGCTACTGTTCAACCGTGCTAAGATGAACTGGTGTCTTTATTGCACTTATTATTGATAAATAGATATTAAACTACAAAGAAAATTACAGAAAAAGATTTATTCTTGGAAACGTCAAAATACTAAAGTATGTAACATGTATGCTAACTTGTACTGTCAAAAATAGTATTCGTACTTGTATTACAAACCGTACTCATACTCGCAAAACTGTAATTTCTGGCCTAGTGATTCAAAGAACTATTATCGTTGAAGCATAGTTCCGAAATGCACAATTTCTTAATGGCGAATGGCAATCTTCCTACACCGAATGTATTGTAAGCGATAGTTTCTTAATAGAGTTGTGGATAATACCGCTTTACAACATCATATTCGCCTAGTACAGTGACTATATATACACTGTTGAAAATTTTAACACTTTTTTGACTAATTTAATAGTCAGGAGAGGTCCACACTCTTTTCGTGTTATTTTGTCAAGAACTATAGAAGTTTAAATTTGACGAGCAAAGATAGTCAGTATTGTCTATTGCTAAGGGTTATTTTTGTCCAACGACACGTGGAATTATAAAATACTTCTAGTCACTTTTACTTGATCTAGACTAGACAAATTTACTAGCTGTTTAACTAAATGAATGCGATCTATTGGTGTTTTAACACCAATTTTCTAAACACAACGCTTTTTAATATGCAACTCCTATTTCTTAGTGCTATAATATTCTCTCTTTAGACGTTCTCTCAATTATAAATATGCAAAACCACTCATTCACAAGTTTTGGTTTCAACTAAATGTACCAATTTTAAAATGATTTTTTGAGAACCATTATAAATTAAGTGAATGTTTATGCTATTTGATTCAAGTCTAAACTAATTGCGTAATAGATGTTCCCAATACATCTTTAAGATGTTGAAATTTTTTATGCCACTGGAATTAACGTTTTAATACACGAGGTTACACTTTGCAAGTCAGTCACATTTGGGGTTTGTTTGGACATGTTAATACGGAGAATCAAAGACGAAAACAGATACACGTGCCAATGCAGGTGGTGCGTTTAATGCAATACTGTATTAGAAAGGTGGGGTTTCTATATTTCTATCCGAGGGAAAAATTCTGATTGGTTGACGCTTCTGAATGTCTAGAAAAATAGTCAATCCTCATATCTGAACAAAGAATTCACACGAAATTCTAGTAGTTTCTGTTCTATTAAATATGCGTAGTCAACTCGTCTGGCAAAGTTTGGAAAAATCAACACTAAACTATTTGACTAGCGCAAAATTAATGCCAACACCGTAATATTTTCAACAGTGTAAGAAGACAAACCAAGTTCATATAAAAAAACAAGTTAATTTTAGAAGTTATCGACAGATGTTGCTTGGATGTCCAATTAAGATTGAAGCTAAATCAGAAATTATTGTTATGTATTAAGTATGACAGCGCAATCTACTCAAAACTAGTTGTACTGGTTGTACCAAGCAAATCACTTGTAAACATCGATAGAACATCTTGTTTTTTTTCTAGATAAATACGTAATACGAATGTCGACGGATACAGCATTTAAAACAAAAAAAAAAAGCAAAGGCTGTCTTTCTGATATTATTTACGGCGAGATAATAGTTACGAGTATATTTTCTTATCGGCATATATATACCTTTCAATAACAGATGTGGAAGATTGTACAAATGTGATTATACTTAAAGAAGGAGGGCTACGTTTTAAGTAAAGACAGAAAAACATTAAGTTTATAAAATAAAAAGAAACATCAAAGGCACATCAATATGCATTAAATTATGATGTTTAATAATTTTGTTTGTTTTTTGTTTAACGCGTAATATGTGTAAGTTAACTTATCCTGTACACGTAGTAAATTGATGTATTAATTACTAGGTATATATCTACACACACAAAAATAATTACTCAATTTGAATATAAATACATCACATTGAATATAACATAACTTCTTATATAAGCAAGAAGATGATATATTTATATTTAGAATAAAATTTGTTCAGTTTTCCAAACCCGTGAATTTGTTAGACGAAACAATTTTTTAGTTCAAATGGAATCAATATACTAAAATCATTATGAACATATAATATTTTCACCACAAAAATAATTATTTTAGATTTGAGTAAATAGATTTTCTCAACTGGAAATTATCATATTTATGCCTTAATAATTTATGTACATTTGATAGAAGTATATAAAAGTATTATTTGAAGTATTGCCATTATTTGCTTCCAAAATATAAGTATATTGAACTGACAATACTTACCTGCTTAATCTAAGCATTTCTACTATTCAAAGGTAATAATTGCCTACTAATTTTGTGTCTGTAACACCAAAAAACCTCGGTAGGGGAAAATTAATAAATAAAGAAATATTATGTAATTAAATAAATTTACTGTCATATTTTATAGATTTATAATGTTTGGAAGAAGGTAGCGTATCGGGGTACTCCAGGAGTGCGCACGGGATATTGATGCGTAGAGGTATAGATATTATGCGTATCCGTCATTGCGACCGGTGTTCTCGAGATACTTCCCACTCAATGCCTGAGCCTGGTATCATCTAGTCGGCGTTGGTTACTGATATAATTTCAATCAGTATAATAATTTGTTGGTATTACCTACTGAAAACTAATAAATAGTAAATACCTATATATGTTTGTTAATGTACACACCTACCATGTTCATATATTATCGACACAATGATGCTGACACTAAGTATTATTTCAAAGTTGTTTAAACCAGTAATCCTTATATAATATTAGATAACACGTATGTACTTACCTTACCTACCTTTAATGGTAGCATCTGTGCATCAGCCCCATTCCACCCCATTCTCTAAGTAGCTGTGAAACGGCTAGGGTATCCATTTAGGTTTACTTAGCACCCACTACCAACACCACTGTTCGCTGGTCAATTAAAAAGTGACGCCAAGTAAAGCGTATGTATATGGAAAACCTCCTAAACCCCCCTAAAAAAAAGGGAACCAATGACAGATGAGTTTTAGTGCAATAAATGGTGGAGTAAAATTCGTTTCAAATGTTTCAATATTATGGTAATTTCAATTTAATATTTCATGTTTTCAGTACAAAACATTTAATAATTTTATATAGTAATTCATTATACTAAAAGTATAAGGGATTTTATTTTGAATCTACAGACTTTCTCACTATGATTGCATAGATTTATTCCTTACAACAATAACAATGTTCATTTAGAGGAAGTATACTAATGCAAATATTTATACTATTTGTTCTAAGAGTATATTGTGTTTTCAGAGAATTTACTCTTATGTTCTAACCAACAAGATTTAGTTCATTTAAATATATATTAAGTTTCGATTTCTGAATAAATAAAAATATTCCGATTGATAATAATTTTTTTTGTGTGAATTTTTCATGTAATTAGACTAGACATTTTAGCGGTCTCCAATAGTACATCTTCCACGTAATACCTGTAATCCCTTGTAAATATTGATTTAGCTAATTGCTTTAGTCGCCACAGAATCGCTCAATTATATTCCCGCGTAAATATAGATTCTCTCGCCAAATATAATCGTTCCGTCTGCCTCCCGTTGACTGTATACGAGACGTAATCCGGCAGCATTCTCGTTTCGTCGGCAACCGTAATTATTTACTTTAAATTTTATGGACTCTCTCGCTTAATTAAGGGACTGCTACAAAGCTAGCGCGCTGCCTAATCTCGACACTCGGTATTTTAAGAGCGTTGTTGTTCTTCCTGCGAAAGTAGGTTTTAATCTAACCAATTAGGTTTCGCGCGAGAACGGAGATGGTGAAGTTGGCGGTGTTTGAAAAAGTTGGAATTGAGGGGGGTGTCTGCTCTGGACGGTAAACGGGGAGTGAATTACGTTAAAGTAAGATAAACAAATATGTATGTATTTTCTTTTCGTTTTCATTGTATGGATATTAAATTATATAGGGCATTCTACGTAAGTGGTCCATTAAAAGTTTATGATGTTCTATTATATTTACTTATGTTTGAGATTTTGGCACAATTATATCTATCAAAACGCGGGAATTTTGATATTTAATTTTAAAGGTATTTTTGCAATTAGTGCCGTAACCATACCATTTATTCCATTAGTGCCGTAATAGGGTCTATTACAGCACTAGTTGCGTAATAGAAATGGAACATTTAAGCAGATTTATTTTAAGTTGGTCACATTGCAACAGAAATGGAGATGTCAATATGACATTTTGTAAGCAAGTTTGAGGTTATTATATTAAAATTCATTGTAAGATTTGATATTTTTAATTAATTTTTGAAATAGTACAACTATTATAAACATTTATATTAACGTTTGAATTATCTTTCGAAGTGATAGTGATACCGTGTGCAGTAGAAACATTCTGTTGAGAATTATCGTTCTCTGCGATAGTGATATTGCTTCTGTTGGAGTACTCAAAACTGTGAACCATTCCCAGAAGTTCCAGGTAGATTCACATTATTTTCCTGTGCAAACATATTTCCAACATCAATTTTATTTTTCATAGAAGAGGCAACGTAACCTTCAGCAACAGCCGTGCTTTTCCAGCCACCTAATCGTTTTATAGTTAAAATATCACCTCCAGTATTTGCTATATGTGTCGCACGGGATCTTCTAAAACAATGTCCTGTATAAAGATGAGGATCTGGTAAATGAAGAAAACTGGCAATTTGTTTAGGAACATTTCCCATGGTGTTAATACCGATAGGGTTATTAATTAAGCAGCCATGACGATAAGTTTGTGAGTAACTGTTTTAGGCCGCAGATTATTATATTTTTTTATAAGTTCGATGCAGTTTACATCAGTCACTGCGAACATTCTGGGTGCATTGTTTTTTGTTTTAGGTATGTTGACTATAATGGAATCGGAATTGTATTGAAGATCTTCCACACATATATTAATTAATTCTTCTCGCCTGCGGTCTCCATTATATCCTATTATCAAAATAACCTAGAATATAAAGAATTTACAAAAAAGTAACGAAATAAAATCAACACTAACCTTTGTAGCTAAGTATATTTTATCATCGGCTTGTTTCAAAAATCTATGAATATCTTCTTCTTCTAAAATTTAAATTTTTTTTGTTTGATAACCTTTAGATAGCCGTTTTAATAATGCTTGAAGTTTCATATATTTTGATATATCCACATTTCTATGTACATTTAAACACGATCTTAACATCGAATAAATCGACCATAATGATGACGATTTATAATCTTTACGTAGCATTTCAAAATAAGCAAGTAAGACGTTCTCAGAAATATGAAGAATTTCCTTTTCTTTGCACCATTTTTCAAAATTTTTGTATCGCTTTTGATACATAGTGTACGATTTTTCCGGAAGTAAATTATTAATGGTTTTTTCAGCAATTTGCCGTATTCCAGGCGGAGTGCATGAAAAAGTTGTAGAACTCATATTAAATATTATAATATAGTTACTTTAGTAATATAATATATAACAAATTTCAAAAATGTGTCAATTTTAAATTAACTTGTCAATTTAAATCTTGTGCCAAACCAAGGTGACAACTGGTGGCAACCGCCACAAAATTTCCCTGGATTATCAAATTTTTCTCGTTTTGCTTTTACAAAAAGAGAAATTTTAAAACTAATTGCAAAAAATAGCATAAAAGACACGTTTCATTTGACATTAAAGCACTCATTCAGTTAAGAAACTAGTGCCTACGCCACTCGTTTCTTAAACTCTGAATTCGTACTTTGAAACGTCAAAATGAAACTTGTCTTTTAATATACTATTATGTGGAATGGATAGAATTTAATGGAATTAATAATAATCAAACGTTATTTACTATTTAACAACATTTATTATAAACAGAATAATCATTTTGTATACATACTGACGCAACATACATCCAAATCAGAATCACTTTTTTTAAATAAGATCATAAATCCTCGATTCCTCTTTGTCTAAAAAAAAAAAAACCGTAGTGCCACATATAAAACTCGTAAACCGCGCGCAGATAAATCCAGAAAACCCGAACCCGTTCAACCACCCCCAAAAAAGCCATCTAAATAATACACACGTCAGCTATGTATCAGGCCGGTAGCCCCGAGCGCTGACCATTCCGTTATTTCTGTACGTGATTCGGCCACGGATGGCCGTCTGGGACCGTACTGGACCGGCCCTGCATCGGGCTCAATTGACAGTATTTTATATTAGAACGTAGAACGATAGTTTGCTGTGAATTTATATATCTATTCCAATGATTTACTGGTAGCAGAACCGTTTTAAAATTATCTTTTCACGGTCGGTTGCGCAGATCTGCGCACGTAACCAATACGTTCGTTGGATTTATATGCATATATTGTGGAATATTTTCCCATTTTTAATATATATATATATATTGTAGCGCTACAGAGTAGCATACAGACCGATGTAAAAAAATATTTTTTTTTTTAAATGATACATTAATTAAATTAGAAAAATCCAATTTTTAACATCCCAGTCTCATCTATATTCATCAGTATTAACACATAAGTGTGCACTCTCTCATGGCAGATGGCATGCAGGGCGAGAATTTCCGATTGAAGCACGTTGTCATAAAAAAAAATAACGAATAGCTAGTTATCACTCTTATTATCTCAGTACGTGTGGAGACGGCATGGAAGACTGTTGCCCAAAATGTCCTCTCCTGATTTCCTTCAGTAAGCGGGAAGGTGGTGTGGAGGATTGCTGTGAAAATGTCCTCTCCTTCAATTTGCCTGTTTAATGACCAGTTTCCCGGATATCGTACATGCGATAGTCTTGTACCTCGTTATTGATCAATTTTGTATGATAAAGAAAATAAATGTGAATAAAAGTGGTTTTATTTAGTAACAAAGTTCGAAATGGGAACCTGTGTAATGTTTGCTCGAATGAAATAAATAAATATTGTAATTTTAAATCCCTTTATTTAACACAATCGCTTAAAAGGATTATTGTATGACACTAAATGCAGAAATAATTACAACTGCGATTAAAGAAATATGGTAGGGTGGGAATATTCTGCCATATAAAAGCAGCTAGTAATAGTGGGCAAATACCAGTTGCAATATTATTTTGTTTATATTTGGAATTAGCATGTTCATTTAAATAAATAATACAACCAGGCCAAACATAGTTTATATTTTTCTTATGAATAGCTATTTTAGGTGGGTTCTGTAATAGTAAATGCTAATAAATAATTAAATATTATTGAAGTGTCTATTTAAAAAAATAGTAATTAATAAATTCTCAATAGCCAATATTTATTGAAGCTATAGTTTCAGGAATGTGATAATTTAATTTGGTATCTAGTGAGTCAGATTTTGATGCTATTAACGTGTTCATAACTTTAGCTGGAGCGATTATTGCTTTCCTGCCAAAATGCGAAACAGCTTCTCGAAACATTCCCGAACTGCTGAAAAATCATAATAATCTCTTGATAAATTATCAATCTCAAGTATTGGACATGTGGGATATGAAAAATATAAAACTAGACGCCGAAGACGTAAGTAATAAAATATGGGGGGTGCCATTTGAAAAAAAAAATAGATACGATTCTTGAAAATTTCGAAAAGTGCCATAGTAAAGGAACCTCCCACAATGTAGACAGCTGTTCTCGGCGCAAAAACATACTCCAACATGTTGTGTAAGCATATTATGGATCCTACAAGGGAACCTCGCGAACTGTAAATCGCAGATTTTGATGAAACTTTGTCAGTTTGTAGACTCCATGGAGTGTTACTCAAGGACGGTCTCAGTTGCTGCGGAACTTCAACTTTAAGGGGTGCAATTCGCCCTTGCAATTTGGCCCAAATTTGGTTTTTTCTCAATGACTTTTAAGCAGTAAGAGATAGAAAAAAAAGTTTCAATGGGGGACTTGTACCGTTTAGTCAGCCCTTTCGATTGTTATACACATTTATATACAGGGTGTTCCAATAAAGGTGGAATGTCGTATGTTGTGCTTATTTTATCGAATTTCAGAAATCGGTTATAATGGCCTTTTCTGTGATCAAATAGTCTATAGGAAAGTAATTTAAAAAGTTATACAGGATGTCCACAAAATTATAAATTTTAGCATTTTTCCTTATTCTAAGGAGATATAATAATCTATTCGGGGATAATATAGTCTCACATACATCTAAACACGTATAACTCGAAAACTATCACATATAACCATTTAGCGCCTAGTATAAGCTTACTGATTTTCGACATACAATGCAGCCACATAACAGTATACAAAGTATCTCCTTAGAATAAGAAAATATGCTAAAATTTAAATTTTTTGTGGACACTGTGTATTTCTAAAATTCGATAAAATAAGCACAACATACGTTTATTGGAACACCCTGTATATAAATATCTATACCAATCGAAAGGGCTGACTAAACGGTACAAGTCCGCCCTTGAAACTTTTTTTCTATCTCCTACTGTTTAAAAGTTATTCAGAAAAAACCAAATTTGGGCCAAATTGCAAGGGTGAATTGCACGCCCTAAAGTTGAAGTTCCGCAGCAACGGAAAGCGTCCTTAAGTAACACTCCATGGTGTCTACAAACTGACAAAGTTTCATCAAAATCTGCGATTTACAGTTCGCGAGGTTCCCTTGCTAGATTGATAACCCAAAAATCAAGTGTTCTCTGTTTTTTGAATAAATGTCTGCTATAGCAGATTTTTTTTGAAAAAAAATGGAATGACTCCATAATGGCCGATTCAAATTACAAAAAGTAAAGGTATTTATAAAGTTTAAAAATAGGTAAACCGAAATATGTAAAAATATACAGGGGTGTTTAATTTTAAAATAACAAAGTAGATGGTGACTTCCGGTATAAGCGGAAGCGCTAGCAATCTGAAAATATTTTAGTTAAAGAGAATGCAACCGATTATATCTAATTCTGATTTTTAAAATTTTTATTTTGGCTAGAACCCCCATAAACTTCTAACGAACGGTATCTGTGACACCCTGTATATTTTAAAATATGCTAGAGTATCGCAAAAATCTAAGAAGATTCTAAAACAATCTAAAATCGAAAAAAATATATATAACACGATTTCCATAATAATCGAATTTAGTCCACCCAAATAGCTTACCTAAGAGAGGAACGAGCCAGCGAACGCCACGCTACCAACTTCCAGTCGAAAATCGCCTCACACCCTGCGCGGAGGGGAGCCTCAGTTTCCCATTACCGTCCTCCCTCACCCCCCACCCCCTCTCCTGTTCCTCTCTCGTTACCCGTTTCCACCCTACCGTATCTGTCCCCCCGCCCCTTTCCCCGGCTAACAATTCTAATGTTTCAGCCGCGACCCGCAACCACGAAAACTAATTTAAATTAAATCCTAGTGAATTACCACGGGGTAGTCCGTGTCGCCGTTCGCGGCGAGCGGCACGCGTGCTAATCGACGGATACGGGCGTGCCGCTCGTTAGGAATGGAGGCGGGCGGCATTACGTGACACTTTAAATGAAATTCCCGTGAATCGCCATGGTAACCGTTTGGCATAAGCGACGATGCTTTAGCGGAAACGTCTCTCCATCGCGGAGAAGGGACGTACAGGCAGGAGGGGGGGGGGGCGGTAGATGGGAAATAGATGGCGCTGTACGCGTCGCTCGACGGGAGACGCTGGAAAGCGAGGTTTAAGTTTTAGGTGTCGCTTGTTGTGTGATGTTTGGGCGGGGTTTTTGGCTGAAATTACTGCCTGAAATTATGTGAAGCGTTTACCTCTAAAATGGGAATAAATCAGTTTTTTTTTAAACATCTTTGATTGATTAATTATCTTATTAAATTATTTCGGTTTTTGTAAATTGTTGTAAACCTTTTACCCACCCTGTAAACTCGACGAAGAAGAATATCATTTTTATTAATTTTGTGAGGTTATATTTATCTTAAATAAATAAGAATCGTTATTAAATTGATACATAAAACATATATAATATAAGCGGAAATTAGATAAATTCATATACAGGGTTATTATTGTACAGCACTTTTTAAAAAAAGCGGTAAAAGATATACATGACCAATGCCTATATACAAAAAATTACGGTTCTATGTGCATGTTGTAATTTTCCAAATTTTAGGGCCCAAAATGTAGTTAAAGACGGCCCACATCTGTGTTTACCATTTGTATACACATAAATCTGATAGGAAATGAATTTCAACCATCTGTAAGTGAACATCTCCTCCCAGAGTAAGGTTTTTGCCATGGTTTTCCCTTACTCCGTGGCCATTGATTTTATATAAGTATATTATATATAATCAGTGTCCTTGGCGAATGCTGGGAGATAACGAAAGTCGTTCCATGGGCGCATTCAATAATAACTGATAGCTGACTGATTTACAGTAGACTCGCGATTATGTGAACTAATCACATTTTACATTTTTTATCATTTTTCAAAAGTAATATTCGTATGGTCGCGAGGCTACTGTATTATATTTTTATTATTAAAAATCATAGGGAAGTTATTTAGTTAGAGTAGGATCATTTCAATTGTTATGGAACCCATATAGTACTTAGAATAGGTAGCCTCGTGTAGTACCTTTTCAGGTGGAGCACGGGGTTAGGATGATTTGTAATAATTTAGTTTTCATAAATAAAGTGTAAGTAAACATCGAAAAAATTAAATGCTAGACATAGTGAATTCATTCAAAGCAGATGTTATTTACACAAGATTTAAACTGAGATAAGACGGAAGCACCAGAATGCAAACAAAGCAGTCAGGTGTTTTTTTTTATGATGTGCTTTTGCCATGAACTCGTGTATCACGTAAAATAATAGTACATTTTAAAGGTTAAATTTATTTTAAAATAAACTTATCATGTTTGCAATAAAACTAATGTATAATTGTTAACTTTATGTAGCGTGTTTCAAATCTATACGCTGCCATTGCAAACGCATGCATTCACTGCGAATAGCAAGTGCACACTAAATGTAATCCCAACCTTCAAAGTGTAGCGACGACCGAAGATTCACCGGTATGCTAAATGAGTCAGGGCCGGACTCCAATAAAGAAAAATCATTTTCTCCGTACTCCGTGTACTTAGAACCGTAATTTTTTGTATATAGGCATTGCGCATGTATATCTTTCACCCCTTTTTTTAAAAAGTGCTATACAATAATAACCCTGTATAAATGTTGCAAACTACTCCTAGACCCCTTATCACAAACTACACTAAACTGGACGTATCGTTTCGATAGCATGATCACAGAAACCAAGAAGACCTTATTAGAATGTATGAATATTGTTAATGATAACTTAAGATATAGACTAACTGTATCAAATGTAGTGTTACCTAGGATGTATTGTTTACCTAAAATACATAAACCAGAGAATAGCATGAGACCCATTGTCTCCAATATTAATAGTCCAACTTACTTATTGTCCAAATGGCTATCAGACAAATTTAACCACTTACTTGTGCAACCTCCGGATTTAGCAGTCAAAAATTCATACGCGTTCATTGAAAAGATGAAAAACATTGAACTTACTGACAATGAAGTTTTAGTTTCATTTGCTGTGAGCTCACTGTTTCCCAGCGTCCCCAATGATATCACTTTGACTTACTTAGAAGATTTCTTGAAGGGTAATCAGTTGGGCAGTAATGAAGTTGATAGTTTTATTTCTTTGGCGAAGCTATACATGAAACAAAATTTCTTTCGAATCAACGGTACCTTTTACCAACAAACTGAAGGAGCAGCAATGGGTAACAGCTTATCTCCCTTCATAGCTAACCTCTTTATGGGAAAATTTGAAACCGATCTTCAGAATACTTTGGCATATTTTCCACGGGTTTGGGTTAGATACGTCGATGACTTTTTTTGTGTTTTTGATACTAGTAAGTGCTCAATTAGAGATTTTCTTGAACAGCAAAATTCAAAAACTCCTTCCATTAAGTTTACCCATGAAGAGGAAACAAACAATAGGATTGCTTTTCTCGATATGTTAGTAATAAGAAATAAAAATAAATTAGAAATAGACATACAGAAAGCCCACTAGTAATAACAGATTTATTTCAGAAGATTCAAATCATTCATGGAAAAATAAACTAGCAGCTATTAACTTTTTGGTGCATCGCTTACTTAATTTTCCTCTACCTACAGAACGATATAATAAAGAATTTATTATTATTATTAAAGAAAACATAAAAACAAAATAAGAATTAGAAATATGAGTACTTTAAAAATTAGTGACAGGAAGAATAAGAAATATGTTAAATTACCATTTTATCCAAGTTACACGAAAGCTCTACAAAAAATTTTCTCTAAATTCAATTTTGACATAGCAACTACTTCAAATAATAGTTTTAAAAATATTTTAGATAACCCTAAAGATCAAGTAGATAATTTGGACAAATCAGGTATTTATAAAATATCTTGTAAAAATTGTGATATGTATATATTGGGCAAACTAAAAGATTAATTAAAACGCGTTACAAGGAGCATTTGGCTCATCTTAAATTTAGAAGGTTTGACAAATCTAGTGTAGCCCTACATATGCTTGAAGAAAATCATAAAGTTGACAATGTAAAGTTAGTTAAAAACGTAAGCAACTATGTGCAATTAAATTGTTATGAGGGTATGGAAATATATAAAAACAAACATATTTTAATGAATTCAGATTTAGGACCCTTAAATTCTTGTCTTTATAGTTTATTAAGTAGAAGTAGTAGAACAGACGGAGTTAGGATTAGTGACTAGTTAAGTATGACGGCAGTCAGCCATGACCGTACCTTTTTTAGGTATAAATTAGGGTAGTTTTAGTGTAGTTATTCAGTTCAGTGTTTCTGCTGATGATAGTAGCTTTGTTATCGAAACGTGGGAGAAGTTTGCAGCATTACCAGTACCACAGTCTAAAGTATGTTTGTCATATATAAATGTATTTAAAATAAATAAAAGTTATTGTTAAAGTGATTTCGTGTTTGATGTAGTTCTTACCCACTTGGCAAGTAATGTTGCAGATATCCCAGTAATATTACATTATTTACTAGACAGCGATGTTAAACAAAAACATGTTACTGAAATTTTGCAGCAACATTAAATAATGATAGAAATATTGCAGGCCATTACAGTAACATTTCAATGTAATCAGGAAAAAATATTTGAAAACAGTGTTGCAAAAACAAAGACTTTGTTGTCAGAAATGCTGAGGTAATATTTAGTTGTAACATTGTCATATTTACAAAATTTACATTTTATAAAGTGTAAGATAGGTACGTATATATGTTTCTGCAAATTTAGAATTTTGAAAACACAAAACTAATGGAGCAAATTTTCTCTATAAAGTAAATAATGGTGATGAAATTTTTTAACATTTTTTGTAGCCTATAATAATCATGTTAGTGGGGTTGTGGTTGCGCACTGCGCACTTGTAAAAGTTAGTATCGCTTGTCATCACAAGTTTTTTCGTACCGCGCATACACGAGTTGGCGTGAACCTGTGAACCCCCTCTTTCACAATATACGGTGATCGTGACTGGACAGGGCGTGGATAGGACTATCTTGGGATTGTGCGTCGCAATTATTTTGATGAGAAAAAATTCCCATCAATAATGAATAAACATTATCAGGTAAGTTTTATTTATAATGCTAAAGTAGGTATGTCAATTCTTTCAAATTCATAGAAGATCTTTAAAGACAGATATGTATTATGTATATCATAACCTATATATGTTATAGTAAAACCTACCTGTTGTGCTATAAGGATGAGCAATGTCAAGTAATGTCATTCTTAGAATTGATAGTAATTCTTGATCAAATACAAATTTTACAATAATTATAAACAGTGTTATATATAAAATATGCAGCTTATCCTCAATTTTCATATAAATAAAATAGTTTTTCTGATCTCTATTTTTGACGGTGTCTTTTTTTTAATTTCAGAAAGAATTAGAAGAAATATTGTACTCACAGATACAGAATATGAAATAACTGCCATGGAATGGTTTCGTTATGCAAAACAAAGATTTGATAGAAAAACAGCAAAATGTTCAAAGGAATAAAATGCATTCGGGGCGTTTTCTTATGTGTGGTGAGTTTTTGTTTAGATTCTATTCATGTTAATTTATGTGCCCCATAATCTGTTTCCAATACTGAAGTTTATTAAAATGGAATTTAATGTACTTTTTTTTTTTAATCAATAAATGCCTTTATTGTATTCTGTAAGCAGCATTTACTTTTTAAAGTATTAATTAATGTATTTCGTTTACTTAAATAGCTATTTATAATATTATTCATAGTATTACTATTTAGTCTTTACATAGAACTATATGATTGACCATTTTAATGTATCTGCAAAAATAACTACAAAAAAGACTTATAAAATGTTATATTATAAAAATGTCTTATCCATTATATTTTTCTGGCATTAATGTTTAATGTTAATTTTAATGTAATTTTAGTAAGTGAAGAATAAATTGTATAAACAGAGGGGCCGATCTATCGAGGGTAACATGAAATTATATATTAACATGAATTTCAATAAGACTGATTGAGATTCCGTTTTATATTAATTAATATAACATTCGATAAACCTCAACATCATGTTTTTTGTATAATGCAGCAAGAACTTTTGAAGTAAATAAAAGATCCTAATAGAAACATTAGCGTAGATATATTTATAGAAACATTTAATTGCCACACTGGATCAATATTTCTCTTTAACATATGAGAAATGTTACGGAAGAGCTATACTTCAACATTAATCGCCATGTTAAAGTAATGTTACTCGAAGACCTCGTATTAACATTACTGGGAAATATTGTTTCGTAACATCGCTTAGGCGGACATTAAACAGTCGTAGAAATGTTACTGCATGTGGTACATTGTATATATTTTTGTAACATTTCGCGTTACAAGATAACATTTAGACGACGTTATAGTCCATATTAATTTTGCAGTGGCGTAATTGTCATGTTTTAGAATTAAAAATTTATTTCATTTAGCTTTACAACAATCTGATTGTAATTTGAAAAATAAGGGAATGTTAACTTGAATAAAAAATGTTAGTAAAAGAAATTATATTTAATCCAAATAAATTTATATTGAATTTCACCAAAAAAAAATTCTTTGCGCTTCGAATTGCTCCGAATTAATAAAATCTCATGAGCGCGGAGTGATCACTGCATCTCTTATAAAATGAGGTTTACATGCTTTGAGTTCTACTTGGATGAATGTCAGAGTTCTGAATTGATGTCCGAGTGTTTAGGAAATAAATTTGCCATGTTAATTATCTGCTTCCAACGTAACTTAAATATATCAAACGATGATAATGTAAAAACGATGGTGGAGTGATTTAATATAGGTATGCTTCACAGAACGTTTGTTGAACTCCTTCTGAATTTGTTCTGAAACACCAAAAGAATGCTATTTTTTTCTATATAATTCATTGGATTATCTTTGACATATAAACTTTCGTTTCTTGTCAGCACCAACAACGCAACGCGCTAAATCTCGTCATGTATTGAAAATCGCATAATCTCTATTCAAACATGTACCACCGTCACGCGCATACAAACCACCTTATGTCACCCACAGTGAACGTTTAAAACAATAACAACGCTATTTCGCAATGGATTGATACGAGAAACCCGTCATCGCCAGTGTCCTTATCAGAACCCGCCACATAATGAATCTCGATTCGTTCGTTCCCTATTTACTTACCCCGGACTGTAACAACGCTATTGTTTGACGTGTTCAAGATGGTGCCGTTGTCGTTTTTAAGTTGGTACATCGGCGCGACAGTTGGCTGTAATCTCCGGCAGTTTTTGCCTACCGCTAAAGTATTTTCTGGTTGTTAAAATGGTACTCGAATATCCTCTTATTTGCTTTGGGATTAATGATATATGTATCTGTTTCTATAACGTAGGATGACAACAGATAAACGCGCAAATATGCAAATCCGGAGTGAGTGATATCGGTGATAGGTTCTGATTGGAATAATCAGTTTATTTTTTCTCTTTTCGAGAATTGTATATTTGCAGAACAATTACGGCTAATTTGAATATATCGTGCTGATTGAGTTTCGTTAATCTGTTTACGGATTGATGGTAATCATGAAAGCCACGTGTCATATTAATAGCGCTGATAAATTGATAGTTCAGCTTTATGGAGAATTTTCATATAATTTATTGTTTGATTTAAAAGTCCAAATTATAGATTTTTAAATGGTGAGATTCTGTAACATCGCAAGGTTATCTGTAAATCTATAAGCATCCATAATACATGCTCCCAGCCTTACAAATACTCTTACATATGCTGCAGATGTGAGCCAGCAAATAATAACCGCAATGTTGATAAAAATTTTACTTTTTTCACAGATACGCTTACAAATATGGTCGATTACTCATTTCCTATAAAAAAAATTACCAAAAATGAAAAATCGGGGAGGCATTGATTGACGAATGCAATTAAAATATCTATTAAGAACAAAAGATCATTACTCTATATCAAGAAATTTACTAATGAACCTTGGTTCCACAATTATTTCGTGAAATACAAAAATATCCTTCGGCAAATAATAAATGAATCTAAAAAACAGTTTTATACGGGTCGATTGCGCTCGTCGGACAATGTACCTGGGGAGACATGGAAAGTGGTGCAGGAATTAACTGGGTCGTCTAAGAGTACCAATGATGAAGCCATATATATATAATTGAGAGTGGAAAAATAATAGATGATCCTACAACTATTGCTCAACAACTCAATAATTACTTTCTAATGGTAGCAATTAATTTGACAAGACACATTAACTCAAACATTGATCCTATGTCTTTTCTTAAATTCAATCACAGTAAATCATTCTTCTTTTTACCTACAGATTTATAAGAAATTACTACTATAATGCGTAATATTAAAAATAAACATTCAAAAGGCGTTGACGATATCTCTGTAACGATTTTATCTTGTTTGCCGCCTCAGGCATTGGAGTTTTTTGTCGAGTTGATAAATTTGTCATTACAAAATGCTGTTTTTCCGTCAAGCTTAAAACTTGCGAGAGTTACTCCAATTCATAAAAATGGAGGGAGCCATTCCTTCTCTGACTACAGACCTATTTCTGTTCTTTCTACTTTGTCTAAAATATTTGAAAAAGTCGTTAACTCAAGGGTCATAAAATTTTTGGAGAGTGAAGGTTTACTTTCTGGTTGTCAGTATGGCTTTAGACCGGGCAAATCTACTGCAGAGGCAATATATGATCTTTTGCACCACATATTCAATAATATTAATGATAACAGGATAATGATTATAAAATAACAAAATCCTGTTAATGGGTCTTTGTACTGTTGGATAATAAAGTCTATTATTATTATTATTATTATAAACAGATTGTAGCTACCACTTTTTGTGACTTGTTCAAGGCTTTTGATTGTGTTCCTCATTGTATGCTACTTCGGAAACTTGAGAGGTATGGCTTCAGGGGTGATGTTAATGAGTGGTTTAGATTCTATCTTACAGATCGCCAGCATTACGTGCAGATACATACTGGCGAGGGCTACGTCAGGTCGGAGATCGGTCGGGTGGTGTGTGGTGTGCCGCATGCCTTAGTACTTGGACCGACGCTGTTCTTAATATTTATTAATGATCTAGCTTTCGCGGCTAATCAATCACACACCGCCCTATTCGCTGATGATACGTCACTTACATGGCATGCCTCGAATAAAAACGATCTTGAGAGAATCATTAACACAGGAATTCGGTGAATAATTATTTTAACCCTAAAATAACCAATAATAAATTGTTCCTACTAAAATCATTCGAAGAGATTTTATTTTTTATTTACATGTTCTACCACACAGAAAAAACTGAAAAAAATACATAGCAAACCTAAATATATACAGTCCAATATAACAAAAGGCCAAGTTGGCACCTTAAACCAAACTCAAAAAAAAACACCCCTCAAAAGGGGAAAATAGTGATAACTTTGAACTGAGTGGAGAGAATTAGTTCTTGATTTTTTATAGAATACCCATAATCAGTGTTTACTTACATATTTTTTTGAACGTGATATCTCAAGTAATTCCTGAGAAAAAAAATATTGAATTTTTCCACCCTTATGCTAATATCTCGAATGGGGTGGCATCAATTGGGCTAATTTTTGGTATTTACAGTATATGTGACATTAGTACTCATTTTCTTCAATTTCAGCCCGATGGCTTTAGGGGCACTTTTCAATGGCTTATCAGAGCAGAGCCTTTGTCCGATAGTCAAAGTTACTTTTTATATTTAATTTTGACGTTTCTTTTGTCGAATGACAAGACTCCAATCCTCAAACAACCTTATAAACTTTCCTTTCTTACTGGACTTACTGCTTTGGATGTATACAGCGATAGTGAGACCGATCATCACCTATGCATCAGTAGCATGGAGCAAAAGAACTAATCTGGCCACCGCGAGAATTAACCTCTCGAAAGTGCAAAGATTAGCATGTGTATGCATAACGGGGGCTATGAGAACCTGCCCAACAGCAGCTATTGAAGTGGTATTGGATCTTGCCCCCCTCCACATTGTAGTGGAGGGCGTGGCGAAAAGAACCGCACTAAGAATGGTCAAGGAAGGAATGATTAGGCATAGGCCTCAATCTCCTGACGGTGATCAAACCTGGGATATGCCCCGTGATGACATGTTAAAGAAATTTAGCTTTGTAAAGGAATTCACCACAAAGCTAAGTAACAGGAGCGAGTGGGATCATAACACCATCTTGAATTTTAATAGAAATGCCATCAAATGGTACACTGATGGCTCCAAAACGGCAGAAGGAACTGGAATAGGAATATACGGGCCTAGAACTACATATTTCGAAAGCTTGGGAAAATACCCAAGTATATTTCAGGCGGAAATACACGCTATTGGAAGATGTGTTCAGTTCAATATGGATAGGAACTATCGGAAACAGGAGATTATCATCATGTCTGATAGTCAAGCAGCCATCAAGGCGCTGAGCTCATATGAAATCAGCTCCAAGATGGTCTGGGAATGCCTAGGAAACTAAATGAGCTAGGCAAAAGAAATAAAGTAACCCTCCTGTGGGTTCCGGGTCACACAGGAGTGGAAGGAAACGAAATAACGGATAACCTCGCGAAAAAAGGGGCTGGAATGCCTTTCGTAGGGCCTGAACCCTTTTGCGGGTTAAGTAGCAGTACAATACTGAAGAAACTAAAAATAGAAATGGAGCAGAGAAAATCCAGTTACTGGGAAAATCTCCAGGAATGACGCAGAGTAAAATTCTTCTGGGAACTTATAACCAGAAGAGGTTTACAGAATGCATCAACCTGAGTAAGAACAATGTTCGCATATTAACAGGAATACTTTCAGGCCATTGTAGACTGAAAGGACACCTGAGTAAGCTTGGATTGGAAAAAGATCCTGAATGCAGATTTTGTGGGGAACAGGATGAAACACCCATCCACCTCCTCTCAAACTGCGCAGCACTGTGCAACCCGAGGGCATTGTACCTGGGAGCATGTGAAATCGAAGAGGGAGACTTACCTAGACTGGGGCCCTCTGACATCCTACACTTTTTAAAAGGAATAGGATTGGAAGGCCAACTGTAAAGCAGCAAGAATGGGGGACACAATAGATCCTTTAGGTCGCAGCGTAACACCACCCTTCATCTACATACATACATACATACTGGACTTACGGCCTTTAGGTATGTCAAGTAATATTCAAATATTAATATTACTTTTCTTGCCTATTTAGAGGCGAGTTAGGTTCAATTTCCTGTTGAATTCGTTTTATTTAAAAAACCATTATAACGACAGAGGCAAAATATTACCATCAACTCCGGAAACGTATCACCGATTCGATTAGACTCGTTTTAAGCGTTTAATATCGTCTACTTTATCGCATTATCGTTCCGACACAAACCCCATAATAATAATAATAATGATGACGACCCTAAACTCCCGGCTAAAAATAACTCGGTACTGCTCGGAGAACATAGGGGGCGCTGCGCCTGGGGGTTCGCGGCTCTTTTGACAAAAGCGGTTACAAGTAATAAATGTGTTAATTCCCCACAGACGAAGGGTCCTTCACAATATATATATGTGGAAGTCGTTTTGTCATTGGAATATACATTTATCTAGTATAGCAGTGATATATACATATGTATAATCTGTTAGAAAAGATACATATGTATACATATGGAATATTTAAGTTGAATTTCTATGAACCGTTGTGATAAAGCTAACACGGTTGATGTTTCGGTAATTTAAGTGAATTGAAATTATAATTATATTCTTGTAAATAAGTAAGTGTTTTTGATTTTGAAGATTATAAAAAATGCGGCCTTGTATTTCTTGGCCAAACTTCTTAATAATCAAATCAAACTCCTAAGTCAGTGTCCCATATTTTAATTCTTACTCATATATATCCCTTTTTATTTTTGCTTTACATTTTGATGAAATTAAATTCATTTTATCTTCTTCAAAAGAGTACAATTCATAAATTTATAAATCTATGTTTTGTCTTTTTTACTTGCTCTTAAAGTTAAAATTGTTTTTCACCGCCTACTATTAATTAAATAATAATTAAAAACTATGTTTTCTGAAAATCACTAATTCTAAAAGAAGCAATAGAGATAGGTATAAGAACACCTATAGCTTTTCGATAGAGGATTCAATTCTACATCACATAGTGTAAAAATATACAGGGTGTTCCATTTGGAAAAACTTTTAGTACTAAGAAATTACTCCGAATCAACCCTAGATTACGAGACACCCTGTATAATTTTGTTTACTTTTTATTCCCTGGTTAAATAGTAGAGAACTCATGCCCTCCGCAGTCAACATAAAAACTCCCTATCTTTTACTGTACAGCCGTTATACGCATTTATAGCATCATATTTTTTTTTGAGCTTTTTTTCAAAAACAAAAACCAAAATAATTCGGAAACGGTAACCGATAAGTAAGTAGATATTCTACAACATTAGCACTAAAATTCCTAGTAGAACCTAAACATCCACTAAAAAATATCTATTTAAAATATCAAAGTTGGCCATGACTTTCGATATAACCGGAAGTGTGACATAGATGAAATTGTTTTTTCTAAAGAGATCATAGCCAACTATGTTTAACCCCAAAGTTTCGAAATCGAGATATCATTGTAAAGTCAAAAACTTTTTATGGACTTATTCCGTGAATCACCCTATATATACATGTATATACAGTGTGAGTCTGTAATCTGGAATAAATTCAGTAAAGCGAAGACAGTATTTTTTCCGGAAATATGCTCGGACACGTCGATTAGTATTTTAAATTGCCCAGTTTTTCATCTGAGAAAATTTTATACAGCGTGTCCCAAATTTGAGATATGACGTCATCGACAATTTTTTTAAATGGTAGCCCTAATTTTTTTTTATAACTATTCTTAAAGGATATATCAAATTACACATGCGTACCAAATTTCAAGTTTTTATTCCTTGTCATTAAAAAGATATTTAGCAATAAATAATTCGAAAAATGAAGAAATCTGATTCAAATTTATTTGCATGAAGTTTAAAAATGGCACGTCAAAGGGTTTTTGTTTATCATTTTTTTTTGTCAAACCAGGTTGACGTCTTAACACAATGTCAAAAAACAAGGTAATAAAAATAAGTAAGAGGTGAAGCTAGTATTCGGCTCGTATTGAGCGAGGACACTTATTAGTTTGTCGTTTCGTGAGAAACACCGTTTGTTGAAAAATCGACCATAATGCCGTATTTAACTGGAACTCACAAAATTGAAATTTTAATGATGATTGGCTACGGAGATAGGACAAGAACACAAAATGAAGTTAATCATTTATTCAGAGAGAAGTATCCTGATTTACCACCCATATATCAAAGTACCGTAAGCAAGATTGGAAAACAGTTTCGGGAAAACGGGCATTTAAGGAAAACAAATAATCATCGTCAGAGTGCGCTCAATGAACAAGTAAAACTTAATATACTTCTTTCTGTTCAAGAAAATCCTTATATCTCCAGTAGACTGATAGGTAGGGAACTCGAAATTAGCCAGTCTTCGGTTGCAAGAACTCTTAAAGCGCACAAATTTTATCCCTATAAATTTGACAATCCTCCAGGAACTCACCGAAGATGATCCGGATCGAAGACTTCAGCTTTGCGAACAAATGATGGATCTACTAGACAAAAATGTTGTAAACATAGAAAACGTTCTATTTTCTGACGAATCAACGTTTATGTTAAACGGTGAGGTAAATCGTCAAAACAGTCGTTATTGGGCAGAGAACAATCCACGATGGATGAGGGAAGGCCACACTCAACATCCAGAAAAAGTCAATGTTTGGGCAGGCATTGTTGGTGGTCGAATAATAGGCCCAATTTTCTTCCAAGAAAATCTCAATGGAGCGAGATATTTAGAATTCTTGCAGGAAGAACTAGTTCCGAATTTGGCTACTCTATTCTCTGATCCGCTTGAAGCTGATGTCCAGTATAGAAACATCTGGTTCCAACAAGACAGCGCGCCTCTTCATTTTGCAAGACCTGTCCGTAAGTATCTAGATGATGTGTTTCCAGACAGATGGATTGGTAGAAGGGGACCTTTTGAATGGCCACCCAGGTCTCTGGATTTAACACCAATGGACTATTTCTTATGGGGGTACTTGAAAGGCAAAGTTTTTAAAACCAAACCGGAAAATATTGAGGTGTTGAAAGAACGAGTAAGATAGGAGTGTAGGCTAATTTCCGCTGAAGTAATTAGAAATGTTCAAAATGAGTTTCGGTTCCGTTTAGGGTATTGTCAGGAAGTACATGGACAACATTTTGAACATTTATTGTAGAAGAGATATGATTGAGGTGAATCACATTTCTTCATTTTTCGAATTAGTTATTGTTAAATATCTTTTTAATGACAAGGAATAAAAATTTGAAATTTGGTACGCATGTGTAATTTGATGTACCCTTTAAGAATAGTTATAAAAAAATTAGGGCTACCATTTAAAAAAATTATCGATGACGTCATATCTCAAATTTGGGACACGCTGTATAAAATTTTCTCAGATGAAAAAGTGGGTATTTTAAAATACTAATCGACGTGTCCGAGCATATTTCCGGAAAAAATACTGTCTTGGCTTTACTGAATTTATTCCAGATTACAGACTCACACTGTATATTTCATGCATACGTCGTCTAATATAGAAATACTCCCAATAAAAGCGTCGTATTTTCTCTGAATTCTCGTCCAGGATCCGCGCGCGATTCAATCAAAATTTGATGCCTTATTTCGCAACGATAAACGCGAGGGTATATCCGACAAAATACGGTCGGAAGATGGAAAGAATCCGAGCTTGGTCGTCTTCTGAATTGAAATATGACTTACGACGAGATGGCGGTAAAAATTACATTACGATGCCACGTCACGTAACCGCCGTTATTTCTCGTTTACTAATATAAGTAGAGAGAGGAACTCTGCGAGCAAGAAGGGAACAAAAAAAGAAAAAATAAGGAGGAGGTAAACTACTATAGGAAATATCTTTTTTTTTCTTTGTGTTTTTTTCTCTCTTATTTCCTTCTCCTTATGTTCTACTTGTTTCCGTTCTCGGACGATAACGTTGATTTACTCTTGGGTCATACGTAGAGATAATGTAATGAAAAATTATGGACGGGACGTGGCATCTTTAAACTATTGGCGGGGTGAGAATCCCGTCTCTCTTTCCAGTTGGTCTCTCTAAGTGTATAAAATATTATATTCGATGCTTGTGCTGTGATGCGGGGAATTTTCGACTTGAAAGTTTAAAAATGTTGGAAATTGAGTTGGTCAATTTTTGATCAAGGCACGTGTACGGATTCAAATAAGAAGAAAGGTTAGTTTTTTTACAATTTCGTGGAGATTTTCAGTCGACCATATACGATAATTCTGTGAATTTACAAAACCGTTAAGGTGGAACCATGCTTCGTCACTGAAAAATGTGATGTTCAGCATCTCGCTATTATATAAATGTTGGTTGAACCAGTGACAGTACTGGACGACACGTCTTTCATAATCAACCAGTAACAGTTTTTGCAGAACTGAAACCTTATATGGATGAATATGTAAAATTTCTTTAGTGCCTTTTGACAGGAACCATATGATACCCCTAAAAAACATATGTACTTAGTTACATATGGTAAATACTAATTCATATGAAGTACCTGTTTGTTGCGATAACTGTCGTATAGGCTGCTTCGGGCTCCTCAGCATTCTGATTCGTATGTCTTCCGCAGTTTTATTGCTAAGAATTGTTTTTCTTTCAGAGGATTTTCCTTTGGACACACTAGCCGTCTGTCTGAAACGTTGCACAATACTACGAACATGCTGTCGAAAAGTTTGACCAAAAATCTACACCTTCATTTGGAAACTGTAGAATGTACTCATCGTACCAAATTTGCAATGGATATTCCATCATCTTCTCTACGAAATCCTTCACGGAAGTATGCTTCCAAAAGAAAGGTATTCTGCTCAATCGTAAACATTGAAGCGTTGTAGGTAACTATAACTAACAGCTTCTTGCGGGTTTCGCCGTGTGTCAAAACTTTCGCTCGACGTTTCGCTGTTCATACTGACAGCTTCTTCAGGATAACTGAACTACGAAAATATAAACAAATAAACACTGAGAAAAATATTTAATAATCATAAACAAAAATACAATTATCGTAAGTAAAAAGCTCAGCTGGATAGGGGACAAAAGCACAGATTACTTAGCACTAGTAAAAAAGAGATCCTAAACACTGATACTAATAAAAAGCAATCTAAGTTACTTACGGTCTGCTTCATACCGGTACCTTATGATAATTAAACTGAAGTAGTTAAACCAAAGAATATATGTAGTTGCAGTAAGCAACGATTTGCCCTTGTCAAGTAGTAGGTGTATTGCTGTGAGTGAACTATTCTGTAACAGCTACCACACCTTCATAATTAATACAAGCTATTTAGATTACTTGTGATAAGGAAAGAGTATCATTGTTGCACGTTCACTAAATACCTGATATATAGAAGGTAATGGTTCGCTATAAATATACAATATACTTACCTTAAATTTGTTGTTCAAGTATAGGTAGTGCAGGAAACGAGGAAGTTTAGTGAATATTTATTAAGCAGCTTACTGTGTACTCTGTGTGAATAACTGCTAAAGTACAAAAACTATAAGTACTGCGTACCGAGCAATGCGTAATTTAAAATAATTTTTAATTACTATTCAGTGTGCTGTAGCTTCGATTGCATTAATAAATGAAGATTAAATTCGCATTTATTTTGCTAAAGATGGTGCATAATACTTATTACTTAAGAAAAAAAAAAGCAGCATTATTAGTAATAGTTTAATTTTGTATAGGGCAAACACAGTGACTACCTGATATGAATGAAAGATATTGGTTTCACTTTAACAACAGTTTTTTTTAAACAATTTACAACGTAATGATTCATAAAATATATTCCTTAATAATGAAAAAATGGACAAAGCAATAATCAAAGATAAGGTAATTGGGGTTCCCTTGAAACGTTATTTAGTTATTGAAATTATTTAAATCTAAACAAAGGACAAAGAGAAATATGGCTTTGAAGTTACAACTAATAACAAACAAAAAAATAATATACCTAGGCGGTAAACTTGCGGTTTCTGTTGGTTCTTTGTACTGGGCGTTGTCTCGGCGAGTTGATCCTCTGTCGGCGTACGTGGCGGTTATGCCCGGTGATCGCCTAGAAAACGGCTACTTCGTCGGGGTATCCCTAACTGCAGGTGGCAGGCTAGTTGAGGCTAGTTAGCGCCTGCGCGTGTAGCTGCCTCTGGGACTATTTTATTACTTCGCCGCATTAGCCAATCAGGAATAGTAAAACAATCACAGGCTGGCAGTAAAACTCAAATAATCATAGCTGTGGCAAGTTGTTACCTATTTAAGAAAATACATGAGTTTAATAGCGATCAGCATTGTTGTTACTTCTACTAACCATGTGCTGTAGTTAGATACAGTACCAGTAGTCATAAGTAATACTTTACTTATCACAAATTAGTCAGGTACGCTGTGTAATAGCCGTTATTAAAAGCACTATTTACAGTAACAACATGCAATCAGGAAACTGGGTTTAGTTGCAGGTATTAATTAACGAGAATAGTTCCAAGTGAAACTTTATCTATTGTAAATAATTTTTTATCAAGTAAACACTTTACTTAGCCCATTTTTCTCAGTGTACAGTAATTTTACCAATAACTTTTTAGTATGTGGTCAAATCAAAAAAACTTCGAATTAGTTACATTGATTACACATATTAAAAATTTAAATAAAATAGATTCACACAAACAAATCTTCATTAATCCAACGACTCGTCACTCCGACACCAATTTAATTAACATAAAACCTTTACACCAACCTCTGCTCACAACCCAAGTTATAAAACGGTCCTATTTCACTAAAATTCCATCGGATCTGTATATAGGATTTATCAACCAACACTATAACCACCTGTGGAGCAGATCCCAATACGTGAATTAACAAAAGCTTTACGGCTATTCAGTTCTGGACGTCTCAATTTCCTAGTCGCATACACACCAAGTCTAGCGAAGGCCCCTCTGCTTGCACTGTGATATCGTAATAATACTCGGCACCGCAGATTGATAAAATTTAATTTGAAAGTTTCGCTTAGCCCAACGTATCTCATTCATCTGGTATATAAGATTCGACATGGTCTTTGAAGAAAATTATAACGTCATCATTGTACTTGCGGTATATTTTGACGTTCATTTTTGTAGATGCTGGTGTCGGGGTTTGTTTGTTAAGCCTGTTGGAGAAATTCCCAGAATATTTTCTATGGTGAATGTAGATTGTGATTTGAAATGGTATTTCAGAAAATTGTGTAGGTACACTGTTACTAGTAAGTAAACTGATTACCTATTGTGTTTGGAAAATGCGGAAACGAAATGAAGGATAAAATCTGCTTTGGAAGGCTGTCACTTTCCCAGATGTTTGAATAAAGTTGTAAGCTATAACCTTTAGACTTATATTTAAAGTAATCTCTCAAGTTCACCCTCAATTTCTAGAAAAGTTGGGGTAATATGAAATATGTACCAATTTTATCTCGCAATATAAATTAAAGTGTAGATGAAGAAGCAAATGAGAACTTAGGATGAAAATCTAACTAATATGGCGGAGATATTTGCTAAATTGTCGATATATAATTATAATATTAATCAATAAAGAATAACAATAATTGTAGGACGACGGGGACTACTAAACATGAATTAATTAACTCATGCTAATTAATGTAATTAGATCAAATTAAAGCTGTGTCAGACTTAAAGGTAAATATTAGCATACAAAGGCCCACATGTGTTTCAGCTTACTAAGGATCATCAGTGCTATTGATCGATCTAAAGTATTATAGGAAGAATTCATACATCTTAAATTCTCTTTCAATTTTAAGTATATACTGTAGTCGACAAAATTTAACTTAAGTATAAGAATCTTATACTATGCATAAAATAACTGTAATACATGCCGATCCTAATTTTAAAACGATATTGGGCGCTAGGCACATGTTGGTAAACATGGTTATAAGTCTGTTTCTATTTTAAAGCGGCACACTCTTTCCTACCCTCTATTTTCTATACTCTAATCAAAATTTTGATGATTACAGTATACGAACTCTCCGCATAATACATTAGGTCGACCAGTAGCACTGATGATTCTTGGTAAATTTCGACCGAGTGTCACGCACTTTTAATTTTAGCTAATAAAGCATTAGGGAGTGGTTTTACAACCTTAAAATTAAATAGTCCATAGAATTAGCTACGATTAGAGTTTTCAGAAACAAAAATAAGCGGTTTTTACTTTCACACTGAGAAAAAAATTTAATAATCATAAATAAAAATATACAATTATCGTAAGTAAAAAGTTCAGCTGGATAGGGGACAAAAGCATGGATTACTTAGCACTAGTAAAAAAGAGATCCTAAAAACTGATACTAACAAGAAGCAATCTAAATTACTTACGGTCTGCTTTCATACCGGTAACTTATGATAATTAAACTGAAGTAGTTAAACCAAAGAATATATGTAGTTGGAGTAAGCAACGATTTGCCCTTGTCAAGTAGTAGGTGTATTGCTGTGAGTGAACTATTCTATAACAGCTATCACACCTTCATAATTAATACAAGCTATTTAGATTACTTGTGATAAGGAAAGAGTATCATTAATGCGCGTTCACTAAATACCTCATATATAGAAGGTAATGGTTTGCTATAAATATATAATATACTTACCTTAAATTTGTTGTTCAACTATAGGTAGTGTAGGAAACGAGGAAGTTTAGTGAATATTTATTAAGTAGCTTACTGTGTACTCTGTGTGAATAACTGATAAAGTACAAAAAAAAAGTTCCACAAATCTTCGATTATTTATGCAACCGCAACTATAAGTACTGCGTACCGAGCAATGCGTAATTCAAAATTGCTTGCAAATAATTTTTAATTACTATTCAGTGTGCTGTAGCTTCGATTGCATTAATAATTGAAGATTAAATTCGCATTTATTTTGCTAAAGAGGGTAGATAATACTTATTACTTAAGAAAAAAAAAGCAGTATTATTAGTAATAGTTTTATTTTGTATAGGACAAACACAGTGACTACCTGATATGAATGAAAGATATTGGTTTCACTTTAATAACAGTTTTTTTTTAACAATTTACAACGTAATGACTCATAAAATATATTCCTTAATGAAAAAATAAACAAAGCAATAATAAAAGATAAGATAAATGGGGCCCCCTTGAAACGTTATTTAGTTATTGAAATTATTGAAATCTAAACAAAGGACAAACATAAATATGGCTTTGAAGATACAACTAATAACAAACAAAGAAATAACATACCTAGGCAGTAAACTTGCGGTTCCTGTTGGTTCTTTGTACTGGGCGTTGTCTCGGCGAGTTGATCCTCTGTCGGCGTACGTGGCGGTTATGTCCGGTGATCGCCTCGAAAACGGCTACTTCGTCGGGGTATCCCTAACTGCAGGTGGCACTTGGACTATCACTTACCTAGCGACGGCATCCACACTTTAACTTCACCAGCGGGCGCAGATATCATCACAATGATGGGGAATTCAAATATCCCATCACGTGGTTTAAAACTGCAATCTTCAAACATCCGATTGCTTATAGGCTCGGTGCTTCTTCTTCCGCTGGGATTTTTTATACGGATGGGGCCTTGAGTTAACCCACCCGGTATTTTTAATATATTTGGGTTCCAAGTGGTATACAATGGCCGTACTCCTTGGCTACCCTTTTTCGACGACCTCCCACGTCCGTAACTCTTACTTGATGCTAACCCGCGCTTGCGCGCGGAGCCGTCTCGGGGACTATTTCATTACTCCGCCGCATTAGCCAATCAGGAATAATAAAACAATCACGGGGTGGCAGCAAAACTTAAATAATCATGGTTGTGGCAAGTTGTTACCTATTTAAGAGTAGTAGTAGTAGTAGTGTAGTTAGATACAGTACCAGTAGTCATGAGTAATACGTTACTTACCACAAATTTGTCAGGTACGCTGTATAATAGCCGTTAATAAAAGCACTATTTACAGTAAACTGGGTTTAGTTGCAGGTATTAATTAACGAGAATAGTACCAAGTAAAACTTTATCTATTGTAAATAATTTTTTATCAAGTAAACACTTTACTTAGCCCATTTTTCTTTATGGAATTGAATATTTATATTTCCGATAAAACTATGTAGTAAAATAGAATATAAACACTGCATGGTTGCCATCTTTAGATTTAGATTTCCAGGGCAAATTTACTTTGAAACTATTAGAATTACAGTAATGAAGACTTGTGACATTCAAACAAGAGCCTCAATTAGCAGTTTGAAATGTTATATATTACATCTTCGTTATAAGTATTTCTCGAAACGAAATGTTATTTTACATTTCCCTGTAATTTTAGTACATTCCAGAAAAGTAAATTTTAAGATTGATTTGGGAAAAATACACAGAAGCTGTATGTTGTAATTACGTAACGTTGACTATAATGAAGTAGTTGTGTCTATATAGAAGTGGTAATTACAGCTAAATGTGGGAATAGAACTATGCATATGCAATTGCAAAAAAAAAATGTATAAATTTGAGGGATATAAAAGCACAGCAAAAATTTTCCGTTCACTAATAGCGTCTAGTTATAATTATCATACTGTCGACATTGTAAAGTCCCCGATCGCGTTATCGCAGCGACATCTATAATAGCTTCTGTAATTGATCCTCGACATTGATAAACGGCCCCCGCTGCCAACCACAGATCGAGCCAGGCAAAGGACACCTCCCGAATTTCGGGTGCGACTATCTTTTAATTTATCTACTGCAAATTGTCGGCGTACGCCTATTTCGAATTACAAAATAGGAAATAACTCAACTCTCAGGAACAATGCGAACGTTTAGCGGTTTTACATGAAAGTGTGAATGCTGCTTTTTAGGTCCTGTTTACTTCTAGCCCATCTGTATGTATAAATTTTATCTCTCGCGGATGTTGGGCCGGTGCACTTTGAAGTTCCCCTTCTTACGTAACATCCTCGTCTAATCTTGTATATTCGTCACACATGCGTAAGAAAAAAAAAGTGTATGATATACTCAAGAGCCTCCGGGTGTTTGTAAAATTGCCGATACAATCGATGTTTTGTGTATGGATAGTTTGGATAATTACAGTAATAACAAGACAGTTATTGAATAATACTAAAAAAAAAAATATATATATAAAATAACAACATGCTCACAGTGCAGTCATTATGAAGATTTTAACTTACGCTAATTCAATAATGATAGCTTTTATTAAGTTGTTAGATTTAATTGAAGTAATTGCTCCATTACGTTAGACTATTTTTTTTTTATTATTGCATTCAATAGATGCCAGATAATAAATTCTTGTTTTAATATAGTGTTGTGAAAACGTGTTAAGCTGTTTGTGAGAGTTATAAGAACTTTCTATATTTAAGATCATTATGCCATACAAAGAATAATGGGAGCACTATTTCCATTAACTCAAAAGGAGAGCATTTATTGTGTTTCGAATCATAACCAGTTGGAAAACCGGTTTCGCGATAAAATACTGTACCATCTCATAAGCCCTTAACGCAATATCAGCAGTAATACCGTCTATACCCAGTACTTTACGTGGATTCAGCGACTTAACAGCAGCCTCTATTTCAGAATCAGAAAAACCTAAATCATCTGCATAATACGCTTATGCTCCTTCCCGTCATCTATAACTGTATCCCCTTTAAAAAAATTATCTAGTAATAAATACGCAGTTTCCTCTGCGTTCTGTGTACATAAATTTTTACCTAACTTTAATATTACCGCGGTACTATGCCAATATTTTTTACGTACGACTTTATATGCAAATCCCCATGGATCCTTACCCCCTGATCTAGTACAAAATTCACGCCATTTATTCTCTTTAGTCGTCTGAATTAGTGTTTTGTATTCCCTATATTTTAACCTATATACGGTTTCACGATCGCGCCTAACTTCCGCGTTATTACATCTCTGAAAACCCCGCCTCAATCTATTTACCTCTTTCCTTAACCTAGTTAGTTCAGAGGTCCACCACGGGACCGATTTCCTAAAACTAATTTTATGCGGCATCGACTGTTAACAAGCTCTAACAACCCTATCATTAAATTTACTGGCTATATTTTCAAATTCTCTATCTGACCTACTATCATCTAATTCCCTATTTAAATCAGTGACTTCTCTAATAATGAATTCCCAATTAGCTTTTTTAGAACAAAAACCCACCCTTGAACCAATACTCTCACGTCTATAATCTTTATTAGTACAAAATTCTATAAATTTATGGTCTGAAAGCGTTTCCTCACTTAATAAAGCTCAATGATTAACTAAACCGTACGCGTTTTTATTCGCAATTATTACATCTATAAAAATACTATCGCTATGTCCCTACAAAAGTCGGGTCATCGTTGTTATTTAAAACAATTAGGCCTTTATCATTAATTAATCTCTCTAAAACCCGCCCGCGTCTATCCTCTATGGGACTACCCCATAACTGACTAATGTTTACCATTAGCGTCTGTCGCAATTACGAAATTATTTCCCCTAATCGACTCTAATTCGTTTAAGAATGCGAACATTATTATCAAACTCCCCAGAATGTCTTTGCTCTGGAGGAATATATAAAGATATCCAAATGAATTTTAGTCCACTAGAATTTTGAATTTCAACTGTAATAATGTTGACATTAATTTTATCCCTTAATAATAATCCCCTTAATTCATTATCAGTAATTACATTGCTATCGTATACAGGGAAAACGGGGTCAAGTAACGCAGTACAGCACTAATGTAAAAATCATAATAAGACTATCTAAAGTTAACTTAATCTAGTCGACTTTAATTCGTTTATTATATTACCAAGAATGCGAACATTATTATCAAACTCCCCAGAATGTCTTTGTTATGGAGGAATATATAAAGATATCCAAATGAATTTTAGTCCACTAGAATTTTGAATTTCAACTGTAATAATGTTGACATTAATTTTATCCCTTAATAATAATCCCCTTAATTCATTATCAGTAATTACATTGCTATCATATACAGGGAAAACGGGGTCAAGTAAGCAGTACAGCACTAATGTGAAAGTCATAATAAGACTATCTAAAGTTAACTTAATCTAATCGACTCTAATTCGTTTATTATATTACCAAGAATGCCAATATTATTATCAAACTCCCCAGAATGTCTTTGCTCTGGAGGAATATATAAAGATATCCAAATGAATTTTAGTCCACTAGAATTTTGAATTTCAACTGTAATAATGTTCGCATTACTTTTATCCCTTAATAATAATCCCCTTAATTCATTATCAGTAATTACATTGCTATCGTATACAGGGAAAACGGGGTCAAGTAACGCAGTACAGCACTAATGTAAAAATCATAATAAGACTATCTAAAGTTAACTTAATCTAGTCGACTTTAATTCGTTTATTATATTACCAAGAATGCGAACATTATTATCAAACTCCCCAGAATGTCTTTGTTATGGAGGAATATATAAAGATATCCAAATGAATTTTAGTCCACTAGAATTTTGAATTTCAACTGTAATAATGTTGACATTGATTTTATCCCTTAATAATAATCCCCTTAATTCATTATCAGTAATTACATTGCTATCATATACAGGGAAAACGGGGTCGAGTAAAGCAGTACAGCACTAATGTGAAAGTCGTAATAAGACTATCTAAAGTTAACTTAATCTAATCGACTCTAATTCGTTTATTATATTACCAAGAATGCCAACATTATTATCAAACTCCCCAGAATGTCTTTGCTCTGGAGGAATATATACAGATATCCCAATGAATTTTAGTCCACTAAAATTTTGAATTTCAACTGTAATAATGTTCGCATTACTTTTATCCCTTAATAATAATCCCCTTAATTCATTATCAGTAATTACATTGCTATCATATACAGGGAAAACGGGGTCAAGTAACGCAGTACAGCACTAATGTGAAAGTCATAATAAGACTATCTAAAGTTAACTTAATCTAATCGACTCTAATTCGTTTATTATATTACCAAGAATGCCAACATTATTATCAAACTCCCCAGAATGCCTTTGCTCTGGAGGAATATATACAGATATCCCAATGAATTTTAGTCCACTAAAATTTTGAATTTCAACTGTAATAATGTTCGCATTACTTTTATCCCTTAATAATAATCCCCTTATTCATTATATTGGTTATCATATATAGGGAAAATGGGGCCGAGTAAAGCAGTACAGCACTAATATGAAAGCCATAATAAGACTATCTAAAATTAACTTAATCTAATCGATGTAGATGCGCGGGATAACATCGCCCGTGGCGAAATTCTAAAATATCACGTCAAATCACCACAACAAAGACTTAATTAGCGATCTACCGCCTGGTACATATACAACGCCTTCGCGTATGTCATAACGTAGAGAAACCCTACACACAGATACGCCAAAAAAAAAGTGTATACACAGCTATAATACAAAAGAACTACATTGTAGGAGATAGGTAACATTTTTCGTCGAAGTGACGTCCAAGACAATTTGCCGTAATTGGTTTTAAATTACCTGTAATTCGACTTAGCTGTCAATCAGACGAACATACTAACACTTCCAAGCAGCGTTCGGTGCCCTTTCATGTGGTAATAAAATCTATTTGGAAGCGCATATCTCATTCTGTTCACAATTTGTTCTAATTAGATTTCGTGGCGGGAATTATTGTCCCAATAAAATATAGAGCGAAATTGGTTACGCATTTCCCAGAAATATTATTCCATTCTCCGCAGGACAATAAGGAGAATAATATAATATAATAATGACATCAGAACCAGGAAATGAGCGTCCAAGTAATTTCAAGAATTCACATAATATAAAACATATTTTGAATCGTCTTTTTAAATAAAAATTATCGGAATTCACCATCCGCGATTGTAATTTACTTCTATGGGGGGCCATCATGATTTTCTTTTACGGATAATTACGCATTCGTTCGCAAGAATCTATTGCCTGTTATTATTGGCCCTCTTTATTAATTTATATAGCCCTCTCGATTCTGGAAAAGAACGTGTAATTATTTTTTTGTTTGTGTGAGGCATCGGCTTGTGAAGAGATCTTTTTCTGCTTCTCTTTCTCTCTCGTTGGAACGATTCTTTTGTTTGAAAAGGCAGATCAGGTAGCGAGAGCTGTGTTGTTGATCATTATTGAGTCACGCCTTTGAAAGGGAGTTTGGGTAAAGTGTTTTCAATTATAAAATACATGTGTGTATCGCTTCGTGAAACAATATATGCCTGCCTGCAGAAAATTTGCCTGCAGCTGTTAAATCTTGTTTGCAATGAAAGATTGGAATTCAGATTAACACATCAGTAAAAAAATATCTACGTATGAAAGTGGATAGAAAGTGGTTAGATATTTACCCGTTAAAATTAGCACATATTCGGTTAAAATTGCATTTTCTAATCAAAATTAATTGGGTAAAAAACTTTTCTGTATGTTGGCAATACTGATTGATCCTTCCACACTTTTTCGTACATAGTACAATTACGCGTTATTCCTGTGTTAACGCATACGTAAATAAAATATTTGACAAAGAAACATCTATCGCGTTAGTCAAATGTAACCAATCATTTTGAGAAAGAAGTTTACCCGCCTATGGCCGCATTTTCAACTGACTACTGACATCTATGTCACCGAATTAGTAACATGTAACTATGATTCATATATGCTCTTTCAAGAGTATCAATCCACTGATTTCAACAATTACAAACAAATAACTGAACGTGGCGTCCTCTCATAACGCCTTGACGTCTTGAAGACAAAGTTAGAGACACATACAAATTTATTTATCAAGCAAAGATACCAAACACAATATTTTTTTATTCCACCTTTTACATGATCTCCCTTTATGTATAATAAAAACAAAAAGATAAAACACGCATATTGTGTTTTAACATTATTATTAGGAAGAATGGTTAATAGTTCTGCTCAGCGCGCTGGACGAGGTTTCAAGATATATCTCGGGAAATCGTACCTGTTATAGTGATGACGTGATGACGTATACGAAGGGTATCGAAGCCTCAATAAGCTAGCTTGCGTTAAATCCTAGTAGCCACCACGTATATTGCACCTAGCAAAACCACTGTTCACCTAAACACCTTTAAACTCAACTACTTTATAGTTAAATTTCCTATAAAGTTTGTATAATATTTGGATGTTACTTTAATGGTGGTCAATGTGACTTTGGTTAAAGGTACGTATAGTCGCCCTGAAGTAATGATTACGTAATTGTTACACAAAAATATGTCCTTTATAACTTTGGGAGTAATATCTACGTTGCTGCTCACCTCAATTGCTACCAATATATTACTAGTGGACCTAATGAATCACAATAAGGTCAGCATTTTCGTTAGCTATATATGCTACATAGTAACGCTGGACCTTTTAATTCGTAAGTACGTGCAACGATTAACTTTAGAGTGACACAACCAAGTAAGAAATGACGTACCAATTAGTATTTTTAGTACTATAAGTAATAAACCTTAAAAGTGGTTTTTATTTGGTGGCCACTACGTAACTGCAACTACACATATGTCGTCTAAGTAGATATACCTTCAAAGTTGGTAATTATAAAAAAATTACGTAACATTGACTACAATGAAGTAGTTGTATCTATACACACACAAAAATCTATTATCAACGTGAATATTTTTATTTATTCAGAAATCGAAACTTAATATATTTTTAAATGAAATAAATCTTGTTGGTTAGAACATAAGAGTAAATTCTCTGAAAACATAATATACTCTTAGAACAATTAGTATAAATATTGAAGTATACTTCCTCCAAATAAACATTGTTATTGTTGTAAGGAATAAATCTATGCGATCATAGTGAGAAAGTCTGTAGATTCAAAATAAAATCGCTTATACGTTGGTATAATGAATACTATATAAATTATTAAATGTTTTGTACTGAAAACATGAAATATCAAATTGAAATTACCATAATATTGAAATATTTGAAACGAATTTTACCCCACCATTTGTTGCACTAAAACTTATCTGTCATTGCTTCCCTCTTTTTTTAGGGGGGGTTTAGGGGGGGTTTAGGGGGTGTTTAGGGTGTTTTGCATATGCATACGCTTTAGTGGCGTCATTTTTTGATTGACCAGCGAACAGTGTTGTTGGTTGTGAGTGTAAGTAAACCTAAATTGATACCCCAGCCGTTTCACAGCTACTTAGAGAATGGGGTGGAATGGGGCTGATGCGCAGATGTTACCATTAAAATATTCGAAGGTAAGTACGTATGTGTTATTTAATATTAAAGGATTACTGGTTTAAAAAACTTTGAAATAATACTTAGAGTCAGCGCCATTGTGTCGATAATATATGAACATAGGTGTGTACATTAACAAACATGTGTAGGTATTTACTGGTTAATAGTTTCCAGTAGGTAACACTAGCAAATTATTATACTGATTGAAATTATATCAGTAACCAACGCTGACTAGATACCAGGCCCAGGCATTGAGTGGGAAATATCCAGAGAACACCGGTCGCAACGACGGATACGCATAACATCTATACCTCTACGCATCATTATCCCGTGCGCACTCCGGGAGTACCCCGATACACTACCTTCCCCCAAACATTGTAAAACTATAAAGTATGACAGTAAATTAATTTAATTAAATTATATTTCTTTATTTATTAATTTTCCCCTACCGAGGTTTTTTGATGTTATAGACACAAAATTAGTAGTTAATTATTACCCTTGAATAGTAGAAATGCTTAGATTAAGCAGGTAAGTATTATCAGTTCAATATACTTATATTTTGGAAGCAAATAATGGAAATACTTCAAATAATACTTTTATATACTTCTATCAAATGTATACATAAATTATTAAGGCATGAATATGATAGTATCCAGTTGAGAAAATCTATTTACTCAAATCTAAAATAATTATTTTTGTGGTGAAAATATTATATGTTCATAATGATTTTAGTATATTGATTACATTTGAACTAAAAATTGGTTTCGTCTAATAAATTACGGGTTTTGTGAAAACCTGAACAAAGGCTCTGCTCTATAAGCCATTGAAAAGTGCCACAATAAAGGTATCGGGCTAAATTAAGCAAATGGTACTACTGCACACATACTATAAATTACCAAAAATTAGCTCAATCGATGCCACCCCATTCGAGATATTAGCATAAGGGTGGAAAAATTCAATATTTTTTTTCTCAGGAATTACTTAAGCTATGACGTTCAAAAAAATTATGTAGGTAAACACTGATTATGGGCATTCTACAAAAAATCAAGAACTAATTCCCTCCACTCAGCTCAAAGTTATTATTATTTTCCCCTTTTTAGGGGTGGTTTTTTTTGAGTTTGGTTCAAGGTGCCAACTTGGCTTTTTCTTATATTAGACCGTATGCATTTAGGTTTATTATATATTTTTTTCAGTTTTTTCTGTGTGGTACAACATGTAAATAAAAAATAAAATCTCTTTGAATGATCTTATTAAAAAACAATCTGTTATTGTTTATTTTAGGGTTAAAACAATTGTTCATCTATCAATTTCAGCATTATCTGTATGTAGGTTTCAGCGGTAGTAGTTATAAAAGTATCGAAATTAAAAGAACATTAAACAACAGTCTCTAAACTCTCACAATCAAATAATTGTCACATTAAAACAAATTATGTGCGTCTCAGAACATTGATTAAAGAAATATGTATAATAAACGTATATATCTATTTGGCAGTAATAACAAAAGTAAAATACGAATACCGGTTCTGTTCAACATTAAGAAAATCATGACAGCTATAAATAAATACATAGTTTGTTGCAATAACAAATGTGGATAGAATTATGATGTTATTAGAACAATAAATATCTAACAGAGATTTAATTGATTTATGTTAATATGTTATATCTATAACAACATATATATTGTACCAAAACGCATAGATTTATAGGTAACAAAAAATCAAGTTGAATTGTTAAATCCAACTTGAAAAAACATCCCCCAAAAGGAGAAAATAACTTCGAACAGAGTATGCGGAATTAAATATTATTTTATTGTTACAATATTCTTTTTTGTGTGTCGATGCTTTTATAGATATTAGGGCTAAAATGTACATATAAATAATCCTGAATCCGACCGATGAATAACTTGAATTTTATCCTTAAAATAATCAATATCCCAATGCTGCTGCTAAGATCAGAGGTTTTATTTTTTATTTGTACTACTTCATTGAAAGAACTTGACGAAATAAATAATAAACCAAACATAATTATACACTCATGTACATATAATAAAAAGTCTAAATTGGCATGTTAAACCCAACTCAAAAAAATCACCCCTGAAAAAGAGAAAATAATAATAATTTTGAACTGCGTGTACGGAATTAAATATTATTTTATTGTTACAATATGCTTTTGTATATTTCGGTGCTTTTATAACTAATAGAGCTGAAACATTTATACAAATAATCCTGAAATTAATCGATGAAATTATTTTAACCCTAAAATAACCAATAACAAATTGCTCCTACTAAAAATCATTCAAAGCAATTTGATTTTTTGTTTACGTGTTCTACCACACAGAAAAAACTGAAAAAAACTTATAATAAACCTAACTGCATACGGTCTAATATAACAAAAAGGCAAGTTGGCACCTTGAAGCAAACTCAAAAGAACCACCCCTAAAAAGGGAAAAATAATAATAACTTTGAATTGAGTGGAGGGAATTAGTTCTTGATTTTTTATAGAATGCCCATAATCAGTGTTTACTCACATATTTTTTTTTGAACGTGATAGCTTTAGTAATTCCTGAGAAAAAAAAATATTGAATTTTTCCACCCTTATGCTAATATATCGAATGGGGTGGCATCGATTGAGCTAATTTTTGGTATTTACAGTATGTGTGACAGTGGTACTCATTGGCTTTAATTTCAGCCCGATAGTTTTAGGGGCACTTTTCAATGGCTTATCGGAGCAGAGCCTTTATTCTCAATATAAATACATCATCTTCTTGCTTATACAAGAAGTTATGTTATATTCAATATGATGCATTAATATGCAAATTGAGTAATTGCTTGGGGTTCTATGTTATTATAACGTAAAATGAAAGGTACAACATAGGACGGATTGTCTGGGTATGTAGCAATTCACATATTATCCATTATCGCTTAATCACATGACTCAAACATAACCCAAATGCTTCATTTCATACCAATGATGTTTGCACCACCTTTGCTTAAACAACACTACTATTACCAAATTATTCCACAACCCGAAACTATACATATACATACAAACAAACTGTCGAAGCCATCAAACACCTCGTGATACAAACGTAGGTATCAAAAATGCTGAAACAGTACAGCTGCTATACGAAACATGCATCCGATTCGCGTAGATTTGCCGGCTTTTTGCGGAAATAAAACCGTCAGACGCGCGAGCTCTCCTATACCGATTCCGGTAATAGACAAATCGTCCATTCTGTTCCCTTCAATTTATTTCAGCTGACAAGGCGCGTCATTCCGCCAGCGAAAAATTTACATTTCCCGCAGAGCGAGCGGTTCGGGGCGCGAAACACGTTTGTATGTGTATATGCACACATCACGTCTCACAGCCTCGTCCTTCTAGAGAGACTTGTCAACCGGCACATAATATTTATACCGTCAGGGGAAGATAGCGGAGAGGCGCTTTGCGATCTCTTTGGTAGTGGGTGCACGTTTCCACTTCATTGCCGACGGTATATACGTTTGTACGGCAGCACGGATGTGGGCTATGTGTGTATGTGACTGCGGGTAAATAGGGAGAGAAATACGGGATGAGTTTAGGCGTGAAAAGAAAATTGTGGAATTTCCTTGTAGTTTTTATATTTTATATTTCCTTTCATCTAAAATTAAATTTGATTTTTTTTTATACTAGAATCATATACTTATATGTACACGTCTCACAGGAAAAATCTGGACACCAGCAATTCAGAATTTTAAAATTTCTTGATTGTAAATGCAACTTTCGGAGGACGTATTCACTTATCATAGCCATAAATCACTTAATTATGTATATTACTGCGATCAAAGGTAACGACTAGAAATTAAAACAGAAAAATAAATATATAGAGGGCAAAAGGTTTATGTATAGAATAAACAAATCGGAGTTTCGGTGGCGGCGTTTCCTTTAGAAATACCAATGAAAAAAAAATACACAACAACAAAAAGAACTCTTGAATAGACGGCTTCATTTAGAAATATATATGCATTTAACTTGTTTGATGTTATGTAGAGATAATTCTTTTTTAAGAAAACATGTGGTGATGGGATTTTATCATTCAAAATTATGTTACCTGTTAGTGCTGCTTTGATATTAGTTACTTACTTGGATTTATGCTCGCGAGTATTAGTTTAGCAATAGATAACATGTCAGTCAGCCTTCTCAGTTTTGAGATAATGTGCTTTTCACAGATTTATTGACTACACTATTATTGATATATTAATTACTATTGTTGTTTAATATTCTTAAATATTGTATTACTGTAAAGTTTTCTTCTATCTATAAAAAATTACCAAAACCAGGTTTAAGATTATTTATAAAATTCTTAACTAAAGCAATTAATTTCGCAAAGAAATTATTTATTTTATGAACCCTCCGTTTATTGTATTTTCAGGAAATATATCTTAGCTATCGCCTGTGTTATCTGATGTCGTTGATCTATTTTCTTGAAATATGGCCAACACTGGGTCTCTTTACAAACTGTCTTTATGTAACACAGGTTTATTAACAATTACTTAAAATATTATTGGACTTATAATATATAACAAACATTATAAGAAAGCATATTGTTCGTCAATCTCAGTTAGTGCTAAAATATTTATTGTTGAATTTGATACATTTAATACTTTTTCGTTGCTACTGCCCGAAGCTGTGTTACAAAGTGTTAGCTATATTTCAATAAAATAGAACGACATTGGATTACACAGGCGATAGTTAACATATATTTCTTGAAAATATAATAAACGGAGGGTTAATAAAATAAATGATTTCTTTGCGAAATTAATTGCTTTAAAAATTTTGTAAATAATCTTAAACTGTTTTTGGTAATTTTTTAATACATAGAAAAATATTTTGTAGTAGTACAATATTTAAGAATACTAAACAACAACAATAATAAATACATCAATAATAGTGTAATTAATCAATGTGAAAATCACATTGTTCAAAAACTCAGGAGGCTGATTGACATATTAAAGTATTACTTGCGGGCATAAATCAAACTAAGTAACTAATATCATAGTAATAGGTAATATAATTTTAAAATCCCATCGCCATATGTTTTCTTAAAAAGGAATTATATCTACATAACATCAAACAAGTTAAATACATATATGTGTATTTCTGCCGTCTACTCAAGAGGCATTTTAGTTGTTATGTATTTTTTTTTTGCATAATATTTCCGTATTCGGTATTTCTAACGAAACACCGCCACCGAAATTCCAATGTGTTTATTTAATGTATAAACCTTTTTCTGTATATATATATATATTTATATTTCTGTTTAAGTTTTTAGTCTTTACCTTTGATCGCAATAATACACACAAAAAAGTGATTTATGGCTTTCATAAGTGCATATATCATCTGAAAGCTGCATTTACACCCAAGAAATTTTAAAATTCATGATTGCTGGTGTCCAGATTTTTCCTGTGAGAAGTGTATATTTTTGTAATTTCTCTATAGAAATTTTCTTTATTTAATTTACTTTATTTAATAATTAATATAAACCTTTCTTCTTCAATCTGCCTTTAATTTACAGATACCTATCCTTAACACTTGATAGTGTTTGGAAATACAATCCCCATTTACAAACAGATAAGTGCACAAAATAGTAATTACCTTTCTTGTAAACGTAATTTAGCATATTTAACGCAACAAATGCATACATTGTCACTGTTTGTTTAATTGTACCCTCTTGTAACTTACTTTTATCTATTTTTTTTTAAGGATTAAAATGTCACAACCAAAAAAGTCAAGCGTTTCAGGTGGTGTAGAAGACTTCTGCATTTGGAAAATTTGACAATGACATCTTTCTTCATCATTTTCCTTTCATGAAGTAACATTTTTTTACAGTGTATTTAATTTTGCATAAATGTAGTTTGATAGGATTTCCATATGTATTCTTAATCCAATTGCATTGATGTGTCAATTTTTGCTACTATTACAAATCTGTCTAGTGAACCGACATTAAGATTTTTGGGTACAGATTAACTATGCTGTTGCTATAATTAATATACCTAGCTGTGAATAATTATTTACTGTATAATGTGTTTTTTTTTTTTGAAACATAATGTATAGTTGTATTCCACAATTTGTTGACATAACCTACCTTATAAAAGGAACATAAATTGCATATTGCCGCCGCAAATGCAATAGTGAATTTTCAGTAGAATTTTGCGTACAGTAAAGTTGGACTGTTGCATCAAGGAATAAAGGGTCCTTTAATTTGAGAAATTTTGATCTCATTGATTTATTTTGTTCTGTATGTGACGTTTGCGAATTCTCCTTCACCGGTATACAATGTTTTTCCGGTAAATGCACCAAATCAAATTTTTATAACCGTGTTTGAGTGATATAGGAGAGGCGCCATCTTTACAACAATGGCTGTATCACATATACCTATCGAACGTAACTGTATATAGGTAGAAAACTTCGCCATAATAATAATGCTTAGATCACAGAACCTGTTTGCAAAAGTGTGGGCTAGGTTTGGAAAAAAAGTAATTTGAACATATATTACATTAAATTAACTACAATTGTGGTTAGCGTAATCCTTATTTCTTAATAATATTCACTTATTTATTTGAAGAGTACTTGTTGTTTAAGTGAAATTAATGGATTTGTTAAATTAATAAACTAGAAGTAACAAAATAATATCGCTTTTTATACCAATTTTTTTCTTAATTTTCGCAATATCTCTAAAATTAACGAGATTTTATTAGTTTGGGGGTTTGTTTGTTGATTTCATTAACGACAATACGTAAATTTCGAGGGATGTTGGCAGTTGGCGAATATAATTATGATTACTATGTCGACAGGTCGATGCCCGTTTTAACATTAGCTTTTTTGCTTCAGAAACAGCAATTCGCAAACTTTGAGGTATGCTCGAGAGCTCCTTCTTTACATTAGCGGAAATCAGAATATTGCAATTATAGTTAATTAATTATTAATTTGATCCGTGAACTAGTGTTAGAGTACTATAAAGTTTCCCAGTATAAAAATTCTCGTTTATAACTTTTTCCCACCCCATCATATGCAATTTATTATTTTTACTAGTTGTAAAATATTGTAAAACATTTCACAATATTTTCTAGAAGATTCTGCTGCAATATTTTCTAATAACTTTATTGTTTTGTTTGTAGCTGTAGTATACAAAACTGCAGCGACGTTGTTTAAATATTTCGCACAATAGTAAAAATTCTTACAACAATCTTCGTCGAACAATAGTGAAATGTAAATATTATTATGCGGATTTTTCACTGTGTATTGTTTTTAAATTTTAATTGACTTTAACATGTTTGACCTTTTCCCATCTTCTATTTTTTATTATTTTTACCTACTTTTTAGCCGAAACTACTAAGCCAATTACACTAGTGTTTCATTATCCTCTACACTTTAACTCAATTTGGACATAACCATGCAAATATGTACTAGATTAAATAAAATAATACTTATACCCATTAAACAAAAAAAACAATAAATTATAATTCCATGCAAAATTTCCCCATCAAAAAGATTACTACGGCCCTGGCATCAGACATCAATCAAATCCTTTATAATAAAAACCTTTATTTTACTCATTTTTTTCAACTAAACCCTCCTTTTATTGTAACATATCCATCTATACGTTACATGTATTTTATATGGTGTGGCCCTATGTCCGCCCAACTCATAATCAGTCCCAAAGTTGTTGTCGATATCGCTTTGTTACCTCTGTCCATACATGGCCCACTATTTTGAATTGAATGTGCTCGCTCGTAGGTTCATTGTTTGTGAAATCGGGTATGCCTACTTGACTCCTCAGTAATTAAATGGTCCTTTGTTGCCGATTTAAAGAGGACAAGATGGCAAAAAAAAAGATTAATCGTGTCGACTCGATGTTGACGATAAAATTATAATAATAACAACAAAGGGATTGAAAGATAAAAAGAAAATTAAAAAGATATGATATATTAAATGTATGATGCGATTGGGATTTCTTTTTGGATTGTTTGGACGTGCAAAAATCGCTTATTGTTAGAGTTAATCGGGAAACTTAAGGCGAGAGCGATATTTTTTCATTTTATTTCTAAAAACAAATCATTTTGGAATATATTAAAAATTAAAACGAATTATAGAATATAAAAAAATATGTATAACTGGTAAAAAAAAAAACCGCCCGAGCAGGGACTTGAACCCTGGACCCTTGGATTAAAAGTCCAATGCTCTACCGACTGAGCTACCCGGGCACATAGAAGAACATGTCTGTCAAGTATAATAAAAGCTAAACCAGACACAAACAATAACTTCTATCATTATTGTTTTAATTTTTTTTTTTTATTTTCCTTCCTTCTTCAATATTCGCCAAATTGTGCATTTTAATACCCCATATTGCTCCTGCTAAATTTGTGAAAATAAATTGCAAATTGTCGATCAGCTATACAATCAAGCTATAGAAATATTGTCGTTCCTTGTAAATAACTTTAAATTGGAATCCACAGTATGAAAAATCATATTCCCGTCCAAAAATAAAGCATTTTTCATTTCTACAGATACTTTTTCCACATCAAAAAATTCAATTCGGTCCTGACACCAGATCATCTCATCTTTCAATACGACCCACCTATCATAACAAGACGGACAAGAAAGAAAAAAAAAAACCAGAAGATAAAACACGACGTTGAAAAAAAAAACGACCATCGTGAGATCACGATGTCTTAATCTGTCGAACAAAAGACTCGAGACAACTTAATAACAATAAATACACTACATGCCATCGAAATGGAGATCCATATCGGAGACTATTTAACGGGTGAACAAAATAACAACGCTAGAAGAGCCTGGTTACGCGATGGGATATTACGGCAACAGCACGGATTAATACTCATTGTTCTTTGTCCGTCCAGTCGGTACGGTTCGAGTTCAAGAGGCAAGCCGAAACAGCAGGGGGAACGTTTACTTATTAATCGATTCTTGGTGACGTCTTCCCAAAGACATCTGTGATTGGATTTTGGAGTGGATGGTTTGTGGTTAAGGAAAAAGATTTGGTACTTGGTTGCAATAAGAACTAGGGCACGTTATGAAAATGTTTCTTCTCCTTTGGATTAACAAATCGTTGGAACTGTAGAAGAATTCCAAAAGTAGCCAGAAAGTTTCTCTTCCAAAAGTTGTGCAAAGAATCGATTTTAGGACATATTTTTTATAGTACAGTAAACATGATTTTCATAGGATATTTTTTTTAAGGTAGAACAATTAATCATAAATTAAGACGTGTATCTGCGGAAGTAATGAAACAAATTCTGTCTCAAGGATTCCTGAAATGGTTAGGTATTCTTGTTTACCATTTTTTTCGTGAAACATTTCTCATTAATTGCAATACAGTGAAATCTCCTTTGAACGGACACCAACGGGACCAACTGAAGATGTCCGTTCAGGAGGGGTGTCCGCAGAAAAGAAATATGTAGTAGATACAACAAAAATCGTGCTTTAACGAAAAATGAATATGTTAAAGAAACTGGGAAATTTAAATCGTATATGTATTTAAATGTTTTTAAAATAAATAAGAAACTTTAAACTTAAGAAAAAAAAGTTTATTTCCTTTAGATATATACAAAGTATAATATAATATGTACATAGATACATAGATGTAGTATGTAATACAAAACAGTGAAATGAATAGTCACTTTAAGGACGCAAAAATTCATATATTGTTGTTTGTCTTCTCTTTTTCTTTAAAATGGCGTCTTGAAATCGTATTTCTAATTTAGAAAGAAGCTCCAAAGACTCTGTATCTCCGTGATTTTCGACAAAACTTTTGAGCTGCTTGGTCAGGGTAATAGCTTTATCATAATTTAGGATAGCTTCTGTTGGCACTGGAACCTCATCGACATCAGAATCTTCCGAAAGTTCTTGTATTTCAACTGGATTTGTATTTCTTATTCTGAATCTGCATCTTTCAACATACAATTTTCATCTACGTTCAAAAAATCATTAAGGTTTTCATTATCCGTCAATTCAATAAATTCTTATTTTTGAGGATATCTGAAAGTACACCAAGAGGCAAATCATCTTCTAGGCCTGATATATCAGCCTCAGTTAACTGGTCTTCACTTTGCATATTTGCATGATTAAATCCTGCTTTGCGGGAGCAATTTTGAACTGTCTCTTTGGTTACTTGGTCCCAAGCGGTTTTTGCCAAATAAACTGCATCAGTGGTGTAATTTTCTTTATTAACTCAAAGCTGTACCCAGCAGTTTCAATGTTTACTAGCAGATGATTGAGTATTAGACTTCGGTTATAAGTTTTAAAATTCTTTATAATCCCCTGGTCAAGTGGTTGACAAGCTGATGTACAATTAGGGGGTAAAAATAATATTTTTATATTATTTAAGCGAACGCCTTTCGGATGAGATCCCGCATTGTCTAAAAATAGCAAAATGTTTCTTTTTTCTTTAGCCATTTTCCAATCTATGTCTTGCAACCACTCTGTCATAATTTGTCCTGTCATCCAAGCTTTCTTATTGTATTTCCAAGTTACAGGCAGGTTATTTATGTTAATGTTTTTAAAAGCTCTGGATTTAGCTGCCTTACCAATGATTAGGAGTTTTTCTTTTTCACCCGCCATATTTGCACAATGCAAAATTGTAAACCTCTCTTTGGGATACTTACCCCCAATACATTTTTCCTTCTTTAATGTGAGCGTTTTGTCGGGTAGAGCCCTAAAATATAGGCCTATCTCGTCGGCATTATAGATGTCTCTCGGTGAATATCCCTTAATCAAAGAAGGACATTTTTTTAAAAACAATGAAACATCTTCAGCATTAACCGAAGCTCCTTCTCCCGAAATCGCTTTAAAACTTATATTATGACGGATTCTAAATTTATTGAGCCAACCAGAAGAAGCACCGAATGTAGAATGTCCCAAAGAAGCGGCTATTTCTCTTGCTTTACATCGTATTAGCGGACCTAAAAAAAAAAAATAAGTTTCTTGCGTTTTTGTCATGACAAACCTATTGGTAACCTCACTCTTTTTATCTACATACATATTTTAGAATTTAATATGAAAAGAAAATCAACGCATTAATACAAGAAAACCTTATCTAAAAAAATCATATGCATCCTGTTAAAGGAATCCCTTATGGCGAGCTGCTGTAAACAATCATAACACATTTGTCAATTTTAGTACCATCACCCGTCAAAAAGATTCTTTTTTCATTCAAATTGCTGTTCGACATCCATTTGTTTAAAAGGATTTCTTTATGTTTAATTATATCTGCAGCTTGTGTTTTTCCAATATTAAAACGCTTGGATAAGTTCCTTACACTTAATTTCTCTTTATTGTAACTTCAACAATCTCAATTTTTGTTGAAGCGTGAGACTTTTTCTATTTGGAGTCTTCTACATTGAATGTGTCGCCCACTGTGTCTTTTCCGCATAGACGTCAGACTAACATTGAATGCAGATTCAATCGAAAGCGTGCACCCAAAGAATAAGAAGGTAAATCCCGACGAACTTGGGAAGTCCCTAATTCACCGCAGGCAGAAATGCGCGACATAGGCTGCGTTTGTACCGAAAGATTAACTCGTAAATCTCCGGTTTACTCGGGAAGTCCCAGGAAATTGGCGCGCGGCGCGATTGAAAAATGCAATAGCAATACTATCGATAAAAAAAAAGATAAGGCGTTTCTTTTTATTTTATTTTTTGTCGGTTAAGAGAACATTTTCTCGTGTCCGCGTCCGTTCAAGAGAATGTCCGTCCAGAAGAGTTAATACCAATGGAAATTATATGAGAGCGGTCGGACCATGAGAAACTGTCGTTTAAGGAGGTGTCCGTATAAGAGGGGTTCCGCGAAGGGGAATTTCACTGTATAATGAATAAAACTGACGATAAATGCTTTTATTATCCATACCCAATGGAATCTACCATCAACATACAATAAATCTATTTAGTAATTTTCATTAATAGCGCGCATCCATTTCACGTTTATTTAATCTCGAATTCGTAATACCTTTTCTACCACCCTCTTCAAGTATAATTCCACTTAATTAGACGATTCGCAATTTCATAACAACGCTGCCTTTATGACTAGCACCTTAAAGATGCAGATGCGCAATTCGGAGTGGATAACAAGTAGCGAATCGTTTTTTTTCTCTTTCCTTACCTGCTCGTCCTTCCTTTACCCATCGTGGTAAACTTGAGAAGGGTGCGATAGAGAGGTCGAAACGAGGAATCCGAGCGTCGTAATTAAGTCTGGAGGTACCCACACCGACTCCACCTCCCCATCTAGCGGCGTAATGTTGCAACTATTACCGTTGCAACGAATGCAAAGTGCTTCTCTTCTTTAATGTCGCTAGTCGCTGGGGCGGAATAGTCTTTGCCGAGTCTCTCATTTGCATTCTTCGATGCTGTTATTATGCGGTTAACTTAGGTGTAAATGGCGATACCAAAACGGTGTTTGGCTTCGTTTCGGGCAATTCTAATAAGAATATTTTGCGGAGATATTAAAGGAAAACAATGAGAAAAATCATTATCAAATCATATATGAATCAATGCTTATATTATACTGTACTTTTTTACAAACCAAATTTGAATGGCAAAAGAAAATGTTCAGGTTTATGTTTGTAATAAAATCTTGTTTCTTTCTGTACTAAAAAAAAAATTCTAACGATTTAATTTTAATTTACTTGCAAAAAAAAAAATGGCTTGTTAATATTGCAGAAACCGAACTTCGCTTTAAAACACACCCAAAATCCAAGTGAAATAATTATTCTTCCAAATAAAGGTAAGGCAGATAATCAAAGCGGAAAAATAATGTTTGTAAATGAAAATTTCTCAAATACAAGCCCGTTAGCAAAATTTTAATTCCCCACAATTATTCTTAGTAACTTCAACATTGAAACACGAAATTACCAATGGTTTTGTATTAGATTAGTAGTTGTTTTGATGTCTTTCTGTTGAAGTTACTAAGAATAATTGTGGGAAATTTAAATTTTGCCAAGGGGAAAAGGTGGTGGGTCGTGCATACATCAGCGAGGAGGCTATGACAATGATCGAAGTTCTTCGTATATAATAAAAGGAATATGAATGGAAATAGTGGCTGTAAAAAAGTCAGGAAAACATGGAGATGGCGGATCGAATCCAAGATGTACTGCCAAATAAAGAAAGCGCAGTGTGCGCCTTTCTAGACATAGAGGGCGCTTTTGACAACACTCCACGCTCGTCTATCAAAAAAGCTTTAATTACCAGGCGGGTAGATGGCGTGACCTGCAGATGGATGTCGCAGCTGCTGTCTATCAGGTTGGTCGAGACGGAGGTGGGACAAAACCATCTAACAATCCTACGACCAGAGAATGTCCCAGGGGGGAGTTGATCCCCACCTATATGAATCCTTACCCGGGCCTGACAGATCTAGATATACCTTGTCCAAGGGTATGCTGATGAGATTGTTTATTAGGGTAAGAGGCAATTTGGGAATACCCTTCTGCGACTGAACTACCAAAGAGGACTGCACTTACGGGAAAATGTGTCAATCTGGTCGGACTACTTAGTAGGATTTGCTAGGAAACGGAAATTCAACTTTAAACACTGTCCAATACAATTTTTTTCTCTCATATACGATTACGTGTAGTTCATGCCGTTTTTCATCATGATTCATGATTTGCTCTATCACGTTAGGATTTTGCGAAATTATTTTTAAATAGCTTTTTCAAAAATAGATACATTAAATTTATAAATTTCAAAATGACTTTTATATAAGAAACATATTACAAGATATATTGCACTGCCGAGCATTGAGTGGATATATCTAAATATGTACTCGTCTGTGTCTTACGTCACAGTATTCAAACCACCCCCATTTGTGCTCTGTACACCGATGAGGAAAAAGTGTTGTAATTTAAACTAATGAAATGGTGTATTGAACACTTTTTCTTTTTCAATATAAGCAATGATATTTAGTGTTAATGCAATAACTAAAAAAATGTTAAATTGCGTTAGTTAACTGAATAATAATAAATGTTATAAGAAACAGACTACGCGTGATTCTTTGAAACATTTCCTTAATATTCCATTAACAATTTCTACCTGCTAATTGAATAATACACAACATTATCCCAACACAGTTACTTGTTGTAGACACACGAAGTAATAATTGTCTCTATAATTTTATAATATTGGTTTAGCACTATAAAATGTTAATTCAAAGCTTATATTGTTTCATTTAACCTACCTGTAGTATTCATCGAATGACTATTTGCATGTAATTCAACACTTTTAGGTCGTTATACGAAAAAGATTTTCTTGTTAGTGGAACATTTTCGATTTTGCTTAAAATCACGTTACTGATCGGGCGAGTTTTTAATTTCATCGATGGATCCATCGATTACTGTATCATTAATGTATTAAACAGAGATATACTGTAATCGATAGATCTATCGATGAAATTAAAAATCCGCCCGTACATTCAACAATTAGTCCATTGATAGCAACGCATAGCTATATATTGCCTACTTAGGAAGACTATAGTAGGTAATAGAAGAAAAAATATTTACGGCATTATATACTAAACTTATATTAGCTTAATAACATAACTAAAAAATTATAAAGGTTTTATTCATACATTTGAAAGGAAAGTACAATTTATCGTTTCATAATAAATCATTAATAACAACATTTAACCAAAATTCGTTATCAGCATTTACCGATTTCGTAATACTATCCACCAAATAATCATTATCTTCAACGGAATTGGTTTTTATCATATTAATCGATTTACTTAACCAATTAGAGGCAAAATGATTTTTACGATTACATTTATGACATATTTTACCATAAGTTAGACAACTGCTTTGCGCATGCGTAAAAATACAACGTGTACACCGACCTGTTCTAGAATTGTTCGAATCCGTTACAAACGATCTTGTTTGAATTTGCCGGACACCTCTTTCCAATGATCTTCCATCTTTGTGCGGCCCCTTGGGTGAAACGTGTCTTCTGTCTTGGTCCTGCATCCGGCTGTCGATCGATGTGTTTTCCAGCGCAATTTCAATATTATTTAAAATTTCTTCCATTGCTATACAGTGTAACAGTGTCGCTGCTTGTATTTTGGCTGTTTTCCCACTCCAACCATTCGCGATAGAATATAATTCCCAATCTTCTTTGAATTGCCTCTAATTTTTTGCTAGGTCGCCCTCCATTTTCATCTTCTCGGCTTGAGATACATTCTCCATTTTGTTTTGTTCCCTTCTGACACTTTTTTTTTTTATAATTTGTAGCACTTTTTCTTCCTTTCACTGATTTTTTTTTTGTATTTTGTTTGTTTTTTATTCCGACTGCGCCATGTTATATATATATACTCCGCGATGGGTTTTGATTATCTTTATTATTCAATATTAATGTTACAGAAGCTTACAAACATAGGTCTTATTGCTACGGAGGTTGGATACTGACTGACTGCGCGCATGTGCTATCACCTATATGTAACAGTATTAAATATTACAATTCATCGAGTTAACACCGATAGTAAATGTTTAAAGAACACCTTTTTCAAATGTCAAATCGACAGTTTGTGGGATTAAACCAACAAGATAAAATATTGGTTACGCCTGAACACTATAATCTTGTTAAATTAACTCTAAAGTGTGCAAAAACATAAATATGTTTTTTTCAAATAGGAGCATATGATTCACTTAAATGCAATATGGTTAAATCAATGCTCAAATTCGTGACACTACGAAAAATGTTGAAATAACCATTTCATTTCTGTCAGTGAACGGTAGCATACTATTCCATGTAATATAAGTTATTCAATTTATTTTTTCAATAACGTTTGTACCAAATCCTGACGTGCCAGAATAAATATGTTTTTATTGTTATTATTACACTGTTGAAAATTTTAACACTTTTTTGACTAATTTAATAGTCAGGAGAGGTCCACACTCTTTTCGTGTTATTTTGTCGAGAACTATAGAAGTTTAAATTTGACGAGCAAAAATAGTCAAGTATTGTCTATTGCTAAGGAGTTATTTTGTCCAACTGACACGTGGAATTAAAAAATACTTCTAGTCACATTTTATTTGATCTAGACTAGACAAATTTACTAGCTGTTTAACTAAATGAATGCGATCTATTGGGTATTTTAACGCCATTTTCTAAACACAACGTCTTTTTAATATGCAACTCCTATTTCTTAGTGCTATAATATTCTCTCTTTAAGACGTTTTCTCAATTATAAATATGCAAAACCACTATTCACAAGTTTGTTTCAACTAAACGCACCAATTTTAAAAATGATTTTTTGAGAACCATTATAAAATTAAGTGAATGTTTATGCTATTTTGATTCAAGTCCTAAACTAATTGCGCAAATAGATGTTCCCAATACATCATTAAGATGTTGAAATTTTTTATGCCCATGGAATTAACGTTTAATAACACGAGTTACACTTTGCAAGTCAGTCACATTTGGTGGTTTGTTTGGATATGTTAATACGAGAATAACACGAAAACAGATACACGTGCAATGCAGGTGGTGCGTATGTATAATGCAATACTGTATTAGAATAGGTGGGGTTTCTATATTTCTATCCGAGGGAAAAATTCTGATTGGTTGACGCTTCTGAATGTCTAGAAAAATAGTCAATCCTCATATCTGAACAAAGAATTCACACGAAATTCTAGTCATCTCTGTTCTATTAAATACGCGTAGTCAACTCGTCTGGCAAAGTTTGGAAAAATCAACACTAAAATATTTGACTAGCGCAAAATTAACGCCAACACCGTAATATTTTCAACAGTGTACGACTGTAAGAGAAAGTAAAACATAGAACATAGTTACTAAGGAAAAAATAAAAAAATTAAAATTTGTCGCTTAATGTTATCATTGTATTTTCAAAAACTGACAAAAAAACGGTCAAACTCTACGAATACAGATTTATAATTTCTACCACGAAAACTGTATCATCGAGCACCTCTCCATTCGTCCATTATACCTAATCGAATCTAGGCCTCATTTTCCCCTTCCCACACTCCATCAGCGAAATGAACAATCTCCGAACTTCATTCAATACCCGCGAGAGGTCGCAATATGCTGTGCGGTGTGCGGCGTAATTTAAAATCATCACATGTCGACCTTCGATGACGGTGCAGGCAGGCGGGCAGGCGGTGCACGCGGCACATACGCCGTATACAGATAGAGGGTCGCGAGTCGGGAATCCCCGAAGCGCTGGGGCAGATGGGGGCGGCCTCTAGGGACGGCGGAATTAATGAGAATCTTGTTATTGCTCGGTGCGTATGTGCGACAACGCATGGGCTGGCTGGCGAGCTTTGATTCGGGGATTACCCGGTCTCTTCTCTGTTGATTCCGGCGCGTTCTATTATTGATGCATTATCGGCGGAATGTGTGTTCCGTTGGGGTGAAGAGGGAAAAGATCAGAGACGGAGATAGTGGAAGAACGGGCGTTTATTGTATCTGTCTCTGTGTGTGTGCGTTTTGTAATTTTATTTCTGAGCTCTCGGGGATTTATTTTATATTGGACGTCAGCGCTGTGAAGTAATTGGGGTGTTCGTTGCTCTTTATTAGAATTTATTGTATTTTCCGGGATGTTCTGTGGGTTTTACAGGCTTTAACGCTGATCTTATACTAGTAGTCTTTATATTAATATAAATAACTTACACTTAAACACATTAAGGACGGGATTCTTAACAGAAGGCTTTTATAAATCTGTACTTTGCAGAACCTGACTTATTACTAGAGTGAGGGCGTCCGGTACAGTTCGCTAGTAAGTGTTAGTCAGTCAAGCGTCGATCGGGTATATGCAGTAGCGTAGATAAATTGAAAGTTATATTTTGTCAATGGTTAAGTACATTTTTAATACGATTGTAATTGGAATTAAATTATATTAAATTATTCGTTGGTAAGTTAATATATTTTCAAATCTAGAGGAAGATCTTTCTACTTCACATGAAGTAACTGGTGCGAAATGGAATTAAATCCTTATATTTTAAATATGGACTTTCGTTTTTGGTAGTAAAAGTGTTTTTGGTAGTAAAAGTGTTATATTTCTTTGTAAAACCGCATTAATTTTGTTCTGTATCTTTTCAGCAATCGATCCCTCTATACTTTTTAAATTACTGAACATGATTCCTAAGTGTTGAAGGAGGATTCCGTTAAAAATTTAAATTTTTTGTTTTCTAGAAAACTCGATCGTTTGGGTACAACATGGGAAATGTTTATTAATAAATTCTAAAGCTCGATTAAATCTTCTTTTACAATTAATGCTTGAACTGCTATTACACTGGAAGCATCTCGTTTTAACTTTAATGCAAACGGTTTTAAAATACGGAAGTGTTGGGCATAAAAAAAATGCGGCTTCTAACCACGTACCCCATCGTGTTAATCAGGGGCGGCCTCTCTTAAAGAGCCATGGGGGCATAGCCCCGCCATTGCAAATCATAAATCAACGAGTGAATATTCTCCAACTCAACTGGACAATTTCTCTTTTAGGAGCGGCGTCTTTCCTGCTGCTCTGAAAGTGTCTGTTGTTCATCCGATTCATAAGAGGGATGACAAGGATAGTGTGACGAATGCCATGCTTTCGAGGCTTCTTGATCATCTTGAGCGAAATAATATTATTGTTGACAGAAACAGCACGGCTTTCCGCAGGACCATTCTACTATGACACCGGTTCACTCCTTTATCAACGACATTGTGCAGTGACTTGACCGAGGTGAGTGCACAGTGTCTTTTGTGATCTTTCTAGAGCTTTCGACTGTGTTGACCATTTAAATTTATCGGGAAAGTTGGAACGTTGCGGGGTTCGCTGGGTGACTGCAAGCTGGTTTATTTCCTTTTCACACACCTAAGTTCACACAAATCATCTAACAACGTTTTGAATCAGTTTTCTTCTCTATATTTACCTGTTACTTTAGGTATGCATAGGGCTCAATTTGGATCCTATTTTGTTTTTAATTTTTATTAATGACGTCGTTGACTTCATCAATTATTCTTTGTTTATTTATGCAGACGATACCTCTGCAGTTGTTACAGGAAATGATCCTATCAATGTACAGGATAGGGCAAATACATTATTGTCGGAACTGAATCAATGGTTTAACAACCAATAGACTGCACCTAAAATCCTTCAAGACCTAATTATATGTTTGTTCACATGGTGAGATCTAAATTAAACTTGGATGTCAATATTTCTGCTAACAACTATTCTTTATCGTCTAGCAGTGAGGTAAAATTTCTTGGAATTTATATAGATGAGACTTTAAGCTGATGGGAGAGACATTGTACCGATGTTATTACTAAAATGAATAAAGCTTGCTGTCAATTAGGAACTTAAAAAGTTTATTGCTCTTAGAGGCAATACTGTCTTTTTACTATAGTGAAGTGTATTCTAGGCTGAAATATGGCATTGCCTTTTGGGGGTCGTCGAGTCATGCGCGTGGGGTTTTTCTGGCTCAGCAAAGAATTGTCAGATGTATCGCTAATATTATTTTCCTCAGATTTAAATGACTTCCTGTTTCAGCGGTTTATATTCTCGAAATTCTCCCTTATATATTTAGAAATAAAGACGAATTTGTAAAGAACAGTAAAAATCACGACTACAATACCAGGGGAAAGGATAACTACAGGCACCCCTTCAACAACCTTAATATAACGAGGCAGGCACCATCCTCAGTGGGAGTCAGACTCTTTAATCTCCTGTCAGAATCTTTAAAATCATGTACTGAAGAAAACGTATTTAAGTCTAAACTAAAAAAAAATACTAATGCAAAATTGTTGTATATTCCACGGACGAATTTGTTGGCGTGCTCAACAATTAGGCTTGTTTTATTTTATTCTATTTTATTTTACATGTTAAGCTGTAGCGTGTAGACTACAGTGTAATGTACTACAACAGTATTTATATTTGACCTGCCTAACACACTGTGTAGTATCAACTAGGCCAATAAATATTAATATTATTATTGTGAAAAGTGACCTTCTACCTGCGAAGTAGCACGGGATACTTGTAGAAGCACCAAATCACCTATCAATTTAGCTTTCCAGGCGCTTGCTAACGAATAGGCAACCTTTTTACGTAAAGAGCCTGCCTCCAAAACCCCTTCTCTGATTATATAAATTTGAGAAAATGTAATTATCATAAATCGTTGTAAACACACACCAAACCTACAATAAAAGAATGTTTTAAAAAAATACAAGCGATAATGCTATATTTTTTCCAATTTTGAGACTCTTTGATCATAAGTACTTATGTTGGAATCATAAATATTACATAAACAAATTATTTAATACAAAATACACATTCAAACTTACCATTTTAAAAAATAAGATTAAAAAAACGTCAAAATTATAGGGTAAAAATTTAAATCAGAAGTCATCTATCCGTAAATGGCAAAAAGCTGAATTGTGTGAAAACTGTAATATTCAACTATCCGTGTTATCGATATATGCAAAGATCCCTATAATAATAATAATAATAACAATAGCTAGACCATTTTACAATTAGTGTTGGTTTTTTAAACACTAAAATTCCTAAACCAACTCAAATGATGGTGGTTCATATAAACTTAACCCCAAAATTACTAATTACAAACTAATCATGAAGATAAATTACAAAAGTCTAATTTACTGGTCAACATTTAATTGAAACTAATTAATTATTTTCTTTTTTTTAGGCGGGATATACCCAAGGTATTTGCGGTGCGAATGACATCTCTAACTATACAGGTGGAGTCAAGTTGGAGTTTCGGTTCAACGGCCTCCAATAACGGTCATATCATGAAATGGTATTCTACCCAGTATGCTTCTCAGGAAATTTTATAAAAAAATTCTCGAAAATTATACAGATAAAAGTATGGATTTATATAATTCAGCTGATATATCCATACTTTGTGGAACTTTGATATTTCTGAGTGTGTGGCGTAAAATTTATTAACAACCGTCGTCATTCGTGGCTACAGGTAAAATAAATATTTAAACTAACAGTGACCGTTATCTATTTTCGATTGTTATCACTGTCAGTAGTAGACAAACATCGAATTCAAATGGATAAACCAGTAACTGACATTAAGATACCGTTATTTCCTCTAGTTTGAGGGGAATATAGAAATAGTTGCAGAAATATATCCGAGGAATGAAAATATCCCAATAAAAATATACCAAGTAAGATTGAATTAACAAATAAAATAAAGTTTACGTTATATATAAGAGTATAACTAGCAACTATGGTCTATCTTTATAGTCTTTTTTAACAAATTCAAAATTTGCCTGTAGAGTAGGCAACCGAGTATGCACTTCAACTTACAATTACTTCTTCATTTGACTTTGAAACCTGTTTTAGATGACTCGAAAATATATCAGTATATATTTAATTCGTGTATTTTTCTTTTTATATTTATACCACTGATAAACAACAGCAGCAATATTTTATCCGCAAAAATTATCGGTGCAAATATTTCTCGTCTCTTTTTTTATATTTCAGAAGAAAAACGGCCAACAGGGGCTATTTTCATTAGCGTCCCAATAATTCACGTTCCCCGATTCGAATGGCCCTCACGTAAAATACGCAACGGCCCCATCAGGACAAAACAAACGAACAAAAAAAAAACCCAGAGAAATAAACAAAAATTTACGGCTAATGATCGGATACCCATCTAAAAACGCAGTAGGCGCGCAAAAAATAAACGAAATATCCCCATTATCGCACCGGCGCCATCTATCGACACTAATAGACTACAAGGGAATGATTTTTATGCAAAATGCATACGCGCCCATCGGTTAATCTAAAATAAATGACCGTTGATATTCGCTATACGGTATTTCACGGGCGCAGTTTGTTTTTTTTTTTTTTATGTGTGACGCATAGATAAAAAAAGAAACAAAAAGAGGATAATAATGCAGGTATTTCCTCTATATATACGCGAATTCTCCATTAACAACAGTACTTGGTTGTTGTTTTCCGGGTTGCATAGTATTTCGCGCCGAAAAAAAAATAATAATTCATTTCTCGTTGGAGACGTTAAAAATGCTGGCAATAATTCGCCCATTTTGTCGAGCGCGCTGTAAAAAAAAAGTTCTACAAACAGCTCCGCGATTTATACGGCGCACGCTGGACGGCTAGCACGCGTAGTACGCCATAAATTTTATTAATTAACTTTTACAAATGACGACAGCGTTTTATTATTAATGGCGTTACTTAATTTCGTACTAAAAGCTTTTTTGTTAGGACGCGGTACATGAGCGATGATGTCTCGTCTGTAACTGCTGATAATATCGTCCCGAAAACAAGGTTTTGATGGAGATATTTTGTGTTGCTGTTTATTTTTTCTTTTTCAGTTTATAATTTTCACGTTATTCTCTTGTTTTCCTCTTTTTATTTCTAGTCATCAAAAGTGATGAGAGTCTAGTAATAAATTATTAATATATAAATTTGATTTTGATAATTTTTTTAACCGTCTGAAATTCTATTCGCTTCGTATAGCATTTTAGCTCTCTAGTTAGACCTTTACCCATAATGCAACTAATGCAATTGAATTTTCTGTCGCTGTCATTATTGTCGTTTTATTTGTTTATATTTTCGTCCTCGATATTTTATGTTTGCTTATACCTTTGTTGTAAAAAAAGAAAATCGTTTTTCTAAAAACGTTGTCTACAACGCTTCAATGTTTACGATTGAGCAGAATACCTTTCTTTTGGAAGCATACTTCCGTAGAGGATTTCGTATACTGAGAAAAATGGGCTAAGTAAAGTGTTTACTTGATAAAAAATTATTTACAATAGATAAAGGTTTTACTTGGAACTATTTTCGTTATAATACCTGCAACTAAACCCAGTTTTCTGAATGCAAATTGTTGCTGTAAATAGTGCTTTTATTAACGACTATTACACAGCGTACCTGACAAATTTGTGGTAAGTAACGTATTACTTATGACTACTGGTACTATATCTAACTACAGCACATGCTTAGTAGAAGTAACAACAATGCTGGTCGCTATTAAACTCATGTATTTCCTTAAATAGGTAACAACTTGCCACAACTATGATTATTTGAGTTTTGCTGCCACACCGTGATTGTTTTATTATTCCTGATTGGCTAATGCGACGGAGTAATGAAATAGTCCCCGAGACAACTACGCGCGCAAGCGTGTGCTAGCGTCAACTAAGAGTTACAGACGTGGGAAAAGGTCGTCGAAAAAGGGTGGCCAAGGAGTACGGCCATTGTAGGCCAGTTGGAACGCAAATATATTAAAAATACCGGGTGGGTTAATTCAAGTCCCCATCCGTATAAAGAATCCCAGTGAAAGAAGAAGTACCGAGCCTATAAACAATCGTATGTTTCAAGATTGCAGTTTTAAACCACGTGGTGGGATATTTGAATTCCCCATCATTGTGATGATATCTGCGCCCGCTGGTGAAATTAAAGTGTGGATGCCGTCGCTAGGTGAGTGACAGTCCAAGTGCCACCTGCAGTTAGGGATACCCCGACGAAGTAGCCGTTTTCAAGGCGATCACCGGACATAACCGCCACGTACGCCAACAGAGGAACAACTCGCCGAGACAACGCCCAATGCAAAGCACCAACAGAAACCGGAAGTTTACCGCCTAGGTATATTATTTCTTTGTTTGTTATTAGTTGTAACTTCAAAGCCATATTTCTCTTTGCCCTTTGTTTAGATTTCAATAATTTCTATAATTAAATAACGTTTCAAGGGGGCCCCATTTACCTTATCTTTTATTATTGCTTTGTTCATGTTTTCATTATTAAGGAATATATTTTATGAGTCATTACGTTGTAAATTGTTAAAAAAAAAAACTGTTGTTAAAGTGAAACCAATATCTTTCATTCATATCAGGTAGTCACTGTATTTGTCCTATACAGAATAAAACTATTACTAATAATACTGCTTTTTTTTCTTAAGTAATAAGTATTATGTACCATCTTTAGCAAAATAAATGCGAATTTAATCTTCAATTATTAATGCAATCGAAGCTACAGCACACTGAATAGTAATTAAATTATTTGCAAACAATTTTGAATTAATACGCATTGCTCGGTACGCAGTACTTATAGTTGCGGTTGCATAAATAATGGAAGATTTGCGGAACTTTTTGTTTTGCACTTTATCAGTTATTCACACAGAGTACACAGTAGGCTACTTAGTAAATATTCACTAAACTTCCTCATTTCCTACACTACCTATAGTTGAACAACAAATTTAAGGTAAGTATATTGTATATTTATAGTAAACCATTACCTTTTATATATTAGGTATTTAGTGAACGTGCATTAATGATACTCTTTCCTTATCACAAGTAATCTAAATAGCCAGTATTAATTATGAAGGTGTGGTAGCTGTTATAGAATAGTTCGCTTAAACAGCAATACACCTACTATTTGACAAGGGCAAATCTTTGCTTACTCCAACTACATATATTCTTTGGCTTAAATACTTCAGTTTCATTATCATAAGTTACCGGTATGAAGTAGACCGTAACTAACTTAGATTGCTTCTTGTTAGTATCAGTGTTTAGGATCTCTTTTTTTACTAGTGCTAAGTAATCTGTGCTTTTCTCCCCAATTCAGCTGAACTTTTTACTTATGATAATTGCATTTTTATTTATGAATATTAATTTTTTTTCTCAGTGTATGATAGAATACATGGTGTAAGCTTGTCGATTACCTCAGGGAAAGCTTTCCTAACCAGTAAAGCAATATAGTTTGAGACTCCCTCTAAACATATTTTTCGTAATTAACTAGACGTATGGTCAACAGTTTTTTTTTTTTTTCTGAGCCTCGATACGATATGCGATACAACATATTCTAAACTTATTCGGTCACGATTGCCTATATATAACGTACCCGAAAGTTAATAAAGCCATAATTTTTATGCCCCATAATTACACCAATTACCCTCAAGTAGGTATACCGTTCACGAAAAAAGCATTTAACAATTTCCTGGACGCAATTCCAGAACTATGTATGTGTGTAATACACAGTCAGGCAGGTAGTAGCAGTGTGAATAACACAGCATGGGCAAACATCAGGTGAATTCGGACATTGTAACAGCCAAGCGACGACGCTTGGCAGCAGGTTTATATTATATGAAGTGCTCATCGATAACACAATTAAATGTCTTTTTTTTTCCTGTTACTAATTTCCTAAAATTACTCTATACCAATACGAGCATGTAAGCAAGATCCAATTAAATTGAAAATAAAAACGGAAAAATTGCTCCTACACATCGACCCTTTAAACGAAAGGCAATAAACACCAGCTGTTTTTACTCGGTTAATACGATGATGAGAGAGTAAAACGTTTATTTATTACTGGGTCACAGGCAGAGAGGAAGTTGGGTCAATGGATAACATGAGCGGACGCGAAACACACACAAAACAAAAGCCGATCGTGTTCGAACGAGGAGTCAAATGTCAAAAGAATATCGGGATGATAAGGGAATAGAACATATGTAACTTGATGATAATGCGGTGTGAGATGTGCTGTGTGCGTGAACAAAGAAATCGGAGTCGGATCTTTTTGTTTCTGATCGTCGAAGATGTTTTAGGAATACAGGGGAATATCTCTCACCGACTTAAATTAAGATTGGTAGGTTTATAGGGAGATTTTTGTGAGAAAGTTTTAACAGCTTGCCGTATCATATACGGTAATGATAAACGCTAAATTTTGTATTTAACTAGAGGTGCGCGCTATTTGCTAATGACAAGTTTTGGTCCCTGAAATTCCTCTGTAGCATCCTTTTGAGTGAGTGCCCAGGTATAGAGAATAGGCATAGATTATAATCTTCTAAATGCTTTGAGGGTGGCTAATAATTATTAGGAAAGTTTTAGATCAGTTTCGAGTTGCGTTTATGCGTCTCTAGTGTCTTCAGCACCGCCTGATTATCACTATTTTTTTTTTATTGATTTGTGTTTCTAGTTTTTATCCAAAATCTTTCTAGCACACAATTCAATAACGTAGATTTCGGCTTGAAGGATCGTTGTGTGTTGTCCGAGATTGTAATATCTTCTGAGTCTTGGATTGCGACAGAATATTCCTGTGTCCACATCCTGCTTGATTTCCAAACCGTCCGTGAACCAGCAGGTCTTATTTGGAAAGGAGGTTTGGAAAGTATGCATCGGTCATCGGTCGAGTACAGATCATATTCGAAAGCATTACGAGCATGCCCTCGGAAGTGACCGATTCCAGCAGCTTGTTGGCCACGCAGGCATGAGTATGTGGCGATTGATTCGTTATGTGACATAAGCCAGATTATGTTAGTCTTTATCATATAAAAACACAACACTGCTTCAATAACGCAACGTTACAAACACTCTAAAATACACGTTATGACTTATGAGTTGTGACCGTAACAATCTATAATATATCCGTTCCCAATACCAATCAAATATAATACAAAAAAGAAGAGGTCCAAGGATATAGAACCCTGTGGTAAACCCATTAGAAAAAAAACATAGGCGTAGAAAAGGCATCCAGAGTGGCAAAATTGGTAAACATTTAAAGAAATCTATTCTGAGCAATAGCATAAATACAACTTAATTTAATTTTAATATGCCTTTTGTAAATTTAGATTTTAAATAAGTCTCCTAGATATTTGACATTGTTGTCTGCAAATACAAGCTTTATATCTTGAATAGTGACTGCTACGAACTCTTCTATTTTCTTCTTCCTGGTGAACGGTACTATAGAAGTTTTGTTCGGATTAATGCAACAACTTTTTCCCTTCTGCACCAACTATAAATGGTGTTAATTACCTGTTGGAGTGTTGAGGAAATTTCCTTCAACCCCGATCTTCCTAATTGTATAGCGATATCGTTCACATAGACCTAGCTGAGCCAGCAGGTGATCCACCAGTACTGACTATAGTAGTGGAGACAAAATCCTCTCTTGCAGGCACCCTCTGCCTGGCTTGAACTCAGCCATCTCCCCGGTTGAAATCTTTATGACAACCTTGTTCATAAGTATAGCGGCGATTCAATCTGCTATGTCTACAACGCTGTTTGGATTCGAGAGACTTCAAAGTCCTGGACGCTAGATTGTTGTTGTTGAATAAATAAATATTCTATTGTATTAAATAAAGTCATGCTGTTTGGGTAAGTAGCGTTTGGATGTGAATCAAAATTTTTATTTATTCACTTGACTATTTGATGTAACGTCCTATCGAAAGCGCTTCGTCTTGATTCAAGCTACAGACTACGGTTACAGTGAATTCCCGCATACATTCTCCGTCAGCGAAGACATGCGCATATTGAATAGGTCGTCGTTACAACATTAATAATCTCTGATGTTCACGTATTTAATCCCGAAATTTATAATCCCTAATCACTTAATGTACGAAACAAATTAAAATTTACAACATCGTAGCGTTCACCGGAACCAGTAGTCGACTTTGACTACCCGTTTCCAAAGGGTTCTGCCCGGTAATTACGAGGAAATTTATGTTTTGAAGATATCAGTGGCACACATACACACAGAGAGAGACATACACAAAGGTAACAGCGCGCCGCAGTTAAAATATAAGTGCGCCTGTGGGGTTTCGATTTCGGTACGAGTGCTTATGTGGAGGCTTACGGCTCCGGTGACTAAATTAAAATGTCAACCGTTTCGGGTGCCTGCTAATCCGGATTGAGTGCTCAAATTAACCTCTAAAATATTTATCTTCGATTCTGTACGCCCGCGTAGATGTAAGCTAAAATTTACGCTCTATAAATGGTTTTTGTACGGGGGTCGTTTTATAAGTATTGTACGGGAGGTGAAATTATAGCAAGACTTGATACATATTGTAAGAATTCGAAATTCCATCCTGTATAATGCGAGAATTTAAATTCATTTTATTAATACGTAGTTGATAGGTACCGTGGCATTTGCTGAGTAGCGTCTTCTTAACAGGAAATAATAATCTATTTTCGTTTAAAGACTCGCGTAATTAAAATAATATGGTATTACTTTGTATGTTATCTGCTTCTTTATTTATTGTATGTTACAAAATGCTGATCAGCGAATCCCGCGTTATTCACAAGAAGGGCGTCTGAAAGTCAGAAAAATAACGCCTTCAGTCATACTTGCGCCCCCCTGTAAAGAGAAGCGAAACTAGTTATCGGTGCGAATTGACGTCACAATCAAAGTTTATAAAAACCCTTAACATTGCGGTTTACAATTAATTAGTTCGCGATCCTTCAATCTAGCTTCAGGAATAAGCACGCGCCCCCTTCGTCGAGTGTTTGTAATTCTTAGAATTAAAACTTCTCATCTTAAAATTTTGCAATTAAAATTAAGCCTAAAAAAAATTCGAGAACAGGAAGCAAAAGCTTTCCTCGAGAGGTGATTAGTGATTTTGGTACTAAAACCGCTTAAATACCCCCTCTTTATTTTGCCTAAATTTTTGTGAGTGTTGTGTAAGTTTTGTGCCCTTAAATTTGAATTACGAGAAGAATTATTTTTCCCACATCGGCCGGTAAGATGTGAAAATTTCTGCTTAAAACTAACCAAAGCAAATACGTGAAAACCGTAACTCGTTCGCTCTCTCTCTCTCTCTCTCTCTCCCTTAATAAATAATTTGAAAGTAAGAATTGCTAGAATTTAAGTTAATCAACATTGTTAAGAAAAGCCTAAAAAAAATTCATCTAAGTAGTTGTGTTTTGTTTTGTCATTTGCTTGATACTTTATTAAATTCGTAGATTGTTAGCTTAACTTAGTTGTCACAAAAATTCGTTAAAACAAAATTGTATTTTGTTCATTTCTGTTCACTTGTTAATTTATTTAATTGTGTAGTTTGTGAGTTTTTTATTCAATGTCTTAAATTACTCAAAATATAATTGTTAAAAATATAAGTCGTTCTATTATTTCGCTATTTAAAAGAAGTTCAGTTTGAACCCTTAGAAAGGAGTTGGAGAGGCAGTTATCATCGGTAAGAGAAAGCCGACGAGAAGGGTAAGTCGACAATCATTAGGCTAACTAACGGCCCTGCTTCGACTGACGGTGGAAAACACAGTTGGGAAACATCTTTGGCTAAAATTACTAAAACCATTCGCTACCCAACAAAAAGTTTGTTTCCCAGCAGTGGCTCGCCGGTCAAAAGAGCAGGAGGGGTTGTCTGCGAGACGGAATTTTGGCTTGTCTTATTTGCATTTGGGCTGGCCAACCCCAAAAGTTTCCAGACAAGAAAACCCGTTCCGTTACAATATTGCGCTGTGGAAGTGTCTCGTCCAGATAATTTCTAACGACACGGTGCCAGTGAGGAGGTGCTCCATTCTATTTCTGTTATAGTAACGCTGTATTTAAACCAACCAAATATATTTTGTTCAGCGTATTTTCTTTGAAACAAGCATGTCCTTTGTTGTTTCAAATATATGCAAAAAATGTACACTATTGACTGACACAAAATATTTGGTTAGAAAGTTTAATATATTCAAACAAATTATTTGGTTCAGTATGGTCCTATCCCCCTCTCTGTCCACATATACAAAAAATAAAATTAGTTTATTTTTAAAGTTTCTTCTCCCCGCCTTGTAGCAAAAAAATAATAATTTAATTACTTGAAAAAAAATTAAACAATTAAATTAACTATTTTAAAAAGATAGAAAATATTAAAAATGCTATTCGCGTTAAAAAAATAATTTTATCATTTAAAACAAAATTAACGCTTTCCCTCTCTGTAGTGTCACAAATAATCATTTTAAGAAAATCCACTTCTGCCCCACTCCCGCGTTAAAAAAAAAATGCTTTAGAAAGGAAAGCTGACTATTTTTTAAATGTATATTGAAATCCATGAATGTGGCATGTAATAAATAGTACAAAAAGGAAAGCATTCCTTACATTCACTAAAATTTTAAAAAATATTAAGACAACATATTTCAGCCTACAAATGCCATCTTCAGGTGTTGAAACGTCATGTTACGAAATCTAAAAATTAAAAAGTCAAAAATAGACATTTAAAAAAGCACACGGCAGAACAAATGAGACAGACAAAAACAAAACAACAGATTAAAATTAAATCAAGACTTGATTCCATATCCGTGTAGACTTTCTGGCAATTAGTTTTAATTTTAATTTTAATCTGTTGTTTTGTTTTTGTTTGTCTCATTTGTTCTGCCGCGTGTTTTGTAAATGTGGATTTTTGACTTTTTAATTTATACATTTCGTAACATGACGTTTTAACACCTGAAGATGGCATTTGTGGGCCGAAACATGTTGTCGTAAATATATTTTTAAAAACTTTGGTGGATATAAGCACGTTTTCTTTCTTTTTATTATTTATTTTTTAAATGATAAAAGCTTCCTCTTTTCACGTTGTAAAAGAAGTGAGTGTAATCATTTTAAAAAGATTCACTCCTTCTTCACCCCCATGTTAAAACAAAAAAATATTTTATCAGTGAAAAACTTCTATTCTCCATCTTTTTGTGCGTAAATTTTACTACTCGATGTAATAGTACGCCTTCGGTTGCAATATTGCGATGTATTTTTTAACGTGTAAAAAAGAAATTGCATTTATTTGAAATAAAATTTACGATTCTAATTTTAAAACACGCTGTATGTAAGCGGACAGCTAACGACCCCGGCGTATCTCACCAGGACCAGGTGTTAATTGGAAACGCGTCCGAGAGGCCACTTCAATTGTTACCGACTCGCTCGTTTTAATTTGAAAAGTTGAACTGCGCGCAGAAAGATGAGAAAATAAAATAAACAAAGAGGACTCCCTCTGCTTTTGACGCCTCTCATTTTACGTTGTGCACATCTCTGTACCAGTTTTAATTTACTCAAATAAATGTATGCAGTAGTTATATACGCTGTGTAAACCATATGAAAAAGTTTTTATTATACTTATATCAGTGACATTAGAAGTGTTACGCCCAGAAGGAATATGTTCAACTTGTTTTTTTTTTTTTTAGCATCAGAATGACTATATTTAAAGCAAGCTATGGTAAGAATGTGACCTTTTTATCTTTCATAATTTTTTCAAAAATTCAGCTAAGTAATTCATACCACTAACTGATATAAAAAGTTAACGAATTTATTAATCCTTTTAAATTAAAGAGTTTCTTTTTTGTGTTATAGAGAATTTTTGAATGTTACTCTCAATATTTATGGGGTTATATTAAAAATAAATGTACTATATGAAAAGTGTTTACTTATTTTCCTTAAGTTCAAAAGCATAATCCTCCAAGTCATTATTTGAATATTTGATATTAATATATGTAGCGCGTTCAGATTTGTTGTAAATATCTTTTTTTCGCTAATAAACTATCCTAGCATATCCTGTCATATACGCAAGAGGCAAATTTGAGAATACCGTCTGTGACATAGTTCAAAGAGGATTGAACTTCACGAGAAGATGGTGTCAATAGGTGGGACTCAATGTTAACCCCACTAAGACTACCTTAGTAGCATTTACTAGGAAAAGAAAATTCAATCTTAAAACCATAAAAGTGGATGGGCAAAATATAGATTGGAGAACGGAGGTTAAATATCTAGGCCTTATCCTAGACAATAAACTTCTATGGAACTTCAAGTAACCAACAAGGCCAAAAGAGCTCTGATGGTGTGCAGGAACTTTGCAGGGAAAAATTGGGGATACAACTCAAAAATACTATTTTGGATGTATACAACGATAGTGAGACCGATCATCACTTATGCATCAGTAGCTTGCAGCAAACGAACTAATCTGGCCACCGCGAGAATTAACCTCTCGAAAGTGCAAAGATTAGCATGTGTATGCATAACGAGGGATATGAGAAACCTGCCCAACAGCAGCTATTGAAGTAGTATTGGATCTTGCCCCCTAGAGGGTGTGGCGAAAAGAACCGCACTAAGAATGGTCAAGGACGGAATGATTAGACATAGGCCTCAATCTCCTGACAGTGATCAAACCTGGGATGTGCCCCAGGATGATATGTTAAAAAAATTTAGCTTTGTGAAAGAATTCACCATAAAGCTAAGTAACACGAGCGAGTGGGATCATAACACCATCTTGAACTTGAATAGAAATGCCATCAAATGGTATACTGATGGCTCCAAAACGGCAGAGGGAACTGGAATAGGAATATATGGGCCTAGAACCACATATTTCGAAAGCTTGGGAAAATATCCAAGTATATTTCAGGCGGAAATACACGCTATTGAAAGATGTGTTCAGTTCAATATTGATAGAAATTATCAAAAGCAGGAGATTATCATCATGTCTGACAGTCAAGCAGCCATCAAGGCGCTGAGCTTATATGAAATCAGTTCCAAGATGGTTTGGGAATGCTTAGGGAAATTAAATGAGCTAGGCAAAAGGAATAAAGTAACCCTCCTGTGGGTTCTAGGTCACACAGGAGTGGAAGGAAACGAAATAACGGATAATCTCGCAAAAAGGGGGCTGGAATACCTTTTGTAGGTACCCGAACCCTTTCGCGGGTTAAGTAGGAGTACAATACTGAAGAAACTGAAAATAGTACTGAAATAATACTGGGAAAATCTCCAGGGAATGAGGCAAAGTACAATTCTTCTGGAAACTTATAACCAGAAGAAGTTTACAGAATGCATCAACCTGAGTAAGAACAATGTTCGCATATTAACAGGAATACTTTCAGGCCATTGTAGCCTGAAAGGGACACCTGAGTAAGCTTGGATTGGAAAAGGAATCTGAATGTAGATTTTGTGGGGAATAGGATGAAACACCCATCCACCTCCTCTCAAACTGCGTAGCACTGTGCAACTCGAGGGCGTTGCACTTGGGAACATGTGAAATCGAAGAGGGAGACTTACCTAGACTGGAGCCCTCTGACATCTTACACTTTCTGAAAGGAATAGGATAGGAAGGCCAGCTGTAAAGCAGCAAGAATAGGGGACAAATCTTTTAGGTCGCAATGTAACATCACCCTTCCATTTATATACATACATACATACCATGTGATTCAAAATGATTGTCGTAACAAAAAAACTGTTTTCCGGAAAAATTTATCTATACTTATTACCAGTTTAATGAGCGAAGTTAGCTACATACAAATTTCATACATTAAATGAATTTTCTTGACATTAGCGACATTGGCGTGCGTGTTGTAGTACTTTCGATTATTTATCTTATAATTTTTTTCAATCGTTTTATATTTACATCTAATATCACCAACAATAGTATTTCTGAATACTGTAAGAAAATAAGGGAATTTATCTGTGGTTATAGCTCAACAAACAGGTAAAAATCAATATTAACATTAAGTGAAATAGTTTATTACATTTTAATAATTTTATAGGCTTATCATACACTTCAGCGCAATGAGCTGTCAAAGAAAGCATTACATTTTCATCCCTATAAAGTTTCTACGGTACAGGAATTATTACCATTAGATCACGATAGGCGATTGGAATATTGTCATTGGTTTAATAACAGTTTAAGCGACGATGACTTGCTAAACAAATCATTTTTCTCGGATGAAGCCTGGTTTTATCTAACAGACTATATCAATTTACAAAACTATCGTATCTGGTCTGCAGAAAATCCACACGAATTTCGAGAAACGCAATTGCATCCCGTAAAAGTTGGAGTTTGGTTAGCTATGTCCAGGCAACGAATAATAGGGCCAATTTTCTTCGAGGAAACTGTAACAGCCCAACGTTACCAACAGATGTTGGAATTGTTTATTGCAGAGTTACAAGAAAATGAGCTTGAAGCAGGTTATTTTCAGCACGATAATGCTCCAGCACATACTGCTCGACAAACCTGCCAATATCTGCAACAGTTTTTTGCTGACAGGGTCGTTAGAGCACAAAGATGGCCACCAAGATCGCCTGATCTAACCCCATTAGATTACTTCATGTTTGGCTGTCTAAAAAATAGGATCTATAGAAACCGCATGCATACCATAGAAGAACTGAGAGATGCAGTTTTGTCACTTAATAATTATACTAATTGTATGTTATAATTTAAAGTAATAAATAAATTTAGTTAAACACCAGTTAGTACTGAATTGTAAAATCATAATTTAGTAAAGTTAAATTAATTACATTTCATTTTTACAAGCAGAAACACCAATCCATAGTCGTTTATATAATGCGAGTTCAAATATAAGTTACGTTTTCCTTATTTATGACAGATCCGTTTACTTTCTTATGTTCCAACACTGACTTAGTTCAAACCTTCATTAGAAACACGCGGCCTATACCTACACCCTATTACTATCTATAGGAGCGGATTTGACAATCATTTTGAATCTCTGTGTACATCCTAGCACATTATAAAAATATAAATTACCTAATAATTAGTACAGGTCATTTTTTTCTGGATTTTTTCGGCCTCTTCCTACAACCTATGACGTTGGATTTATCTTCACTCTTCGTGGTCAACTTAAGGTATTATCACTTGGGAAGTTGCTATTATTAGAATTTAGATTTTGGTCGAAATTATTTGTTAATTACTGAAACACATTTGACTTGTGTCAAATATACTTATACAGGGTATTCCACGTAACTGGTTCATTAAAAGTTTATGATGTTCTATTATTTACTTATATTTGAGATTTTGGCACCAGTATCTGTTCGATTGTAACTATAAATGCAAAATACCTTAACCAAAATATCACTTCCGGTTGACCGGAAATGGATGTCAACTTTATTATTTTAAATAGAATGATATAATTTTTTATTCATTTTTGGATTCTACAACTATAAATACGTCAGTTTTCATTAGCTATTCCTATAGCTGCATGTTGCCGTTTTTGAGTTATTTAAGTATTTTCTTTTTTTAGTCATAATCATTGCATCATTGAGAAATTAATATCTCGGTTAATACTGCAAGTAGAGACTCCAAATTTGCTATGTTATGAATGTAGATATAACTCTAAGAAACGGTAAGCACACTTTACATTCTAACATACAGGGTGTTCAAAATTGAGGAACAAAGTAACATATTTTCAAATGCAGAAAACTCATTTTCTTTAAATAGAACACCCTGTATTTTAATTCGGAATTAGGAAGTAAATATCATCCCCTATCGCTTTATATGAGCATTCCCTATACCTATCTTTAATAGATTTTGAGATATGAGCGCCTTTTTGTTAAACAGACTAAGTATTCTTTTTTTTTTAAATAGAACACCCTGTATTTTAATTCGGAATTAAGAAGTAAATATCATCCCCTATCACTTTATATCAGCATTCCCTATACCTATCTTTAATAGATTTTGAGATATGAACGACTTTTTGTTAAACAGACTAAGTAGCCTTATCTTTGCGTGTTTGTAAGCTGGCTCTGAATGGGATTAATGTCAAATTCATTGACTAACCAAAAGTTTTTATGTATATCATTGTAATTACACTTTCGTATAACGCAATATTAATAGAAATGACTATTCGAACAGACATTCTTGTATGATTATTCAAAAATAATACATGAATTTGACGTGAATCCATTTCAGAGCCAGCTACAAACATTTAAAGATAGGGCTACTTAGTCTGTTTAACAAAAAGTCGCTCATATCTCAAAATCTATTAAAGATAGGTATAGGGAATGCTGATATAAAGTGATAGGGGATGATATTTACTTCCTCATTCCGAATTAAAATACAGGGTGTTCCATTTAAAAAAATTGAATTTTCTGCATTTGATAATATGTCACTTTGTTCCTCAGTTTTAAACACCCTGTATGTTAGAATGTAAAGTGTGTTTACCGTTTCTTAGAGTTATATCTACATTCATAACACAGCAAATTTGGAGTCTCTACTTGCAGTATTTACCGAGATATTAATTTCTCAATGATGCAATGATTATGACTAAAAAAAAAAGAAAAACTTAAATAACTCAAAAACGCTAACATGTAGCTATAGGAATAGCTAATGAAAACTGACGTATTTATAGTTATGGGATCCAAAAATGAATAAAAAATTATATCATTCTATTTAAAATAAGAAAGTTGACATCCATTTCCGGTCAACCGGAAGTGATATTTTGGTTAAGGTATTTTGTATTTATAGTTCCAATCGAACAGATACTGGTGCCAGAATCTCAAATATAAGTAAATAATAGAACATCATAAACTTTTAATGAACCAGTTACGTGGAATAGCCTGTATATATATTTTATTTCGTATTGCTCAAATAGTATTCGCGGCTTATTTTACAATCCTTTCTTCTTTTCGCGAACGAACGAACGAATATAAAAAAATGTACACAGAGAAGTCGGCAAGACAGCAGAAGCAACCGAACAGCATTCCTGCTGTTCGAATCGGTATAATAAATGTCCGGTGAAATTTAATTTTGTCGCATATCCCCTGGCCGCCTGCCACTTATTACACCGGATTCCGATTATAATTGCTTTGTAAATGAACGGACGATATTTCAGCGCGGCAATTATCCTACCTACCTATCGAAAGACCAACGGGAATATATCGAACTACCTCGTCGCCGTAATCGGATCGAGAGGATTCAAGGAAAGGTGTGTGTATTAACTGTCGCTTAACAGACTCATACGCGTTTCGTTACGTAACCACTGAGAAATTAAATCTGAGAATAAAGAGACTTGTATTTTTCCTTTGACGGCGTGTTTAAGCGGTTATTTACAGTAGAGATTACCTAATTTAGATTGATCGAGGAGGTGTCCTGTTGGTTGTATTTTGGATAATAGGATTAAATGAAAAGAATACTTTTAATATCGTTTCTTTGTTGAACTGCCACATCGGAGACTTTGGTACTCGTTGCCTAAACTAGAGAGATTGTTCGCTACATGTAAAATCGGTGTTAGTGTGTGGCTAGAGCGCCCTATTGGATAATCATTTCGTCAGTTGTATGAGAGTCACATTAAAGTACAGTCGATAGTTATTTAGTTCAGGATCTCGATGCATTAAAGATTTTTTATATTTATTATTCCTTCTTTCCTCTACTATTTAATCGTTTCTATTTGGAATAAGTAAATATACTCAGCGACGATGTGATAATTTTACATGAAAAATGAAACGATAACATTTGCAAGAAATTTTATTAACATGTAATACGAAAATAAAACCAATAATTTGTTTGGCGACCGTATTACTTTGTAATAAGTAGAGACCGGATTATATGCAAAGAAAAACTGGAATATATGCGCACATATATGCATCGATTTTTGAGAAAGTATGCATAAACCTGGGGCATATATGCAAAAAAATTGCGACAATATGCAATACTTTTACATAAAATAAATAAGTGCAGAAATTTAAACATTAACTTTATTGCACAAAATTTTTTCACAACATATTTCTAAAACAATTTATAATTAAATGTTTTTCAAAATTGTGTAAAAGAAAGTTTTGTCTTCTATCAGAATATATATGTTTCGAAATAGAAAAGCTTCTTTCAACATCCACAGATGTAATTGGTGCATTTTTTAACTTTGCAATACATTCTAAACTGAAATTAAAGTCGAAATCGTTTACTGTTTCACCTTCCAAAATTTTCTTAATTTTCTTCAATTTTAAATACCCTGCATTTTTATTTATCACTTTTTTAAATTTATCGTATATAGAATTACCTATTGTACCCTTAACCTTCTTACATAGCATATCAAATTCGTCTACTATTTCGACTGATTCCGAGAGCGACATCCCTTGCGTTTCTAATTTACGAATGGAACTTGAAACAAAGCTATAATTTGACTTAATATACAAAAGGTTTTGTAGCAATTTTGTTGATGTTACTATCTTTTTACAGTTTCCTAGGCAATGCAGTCAGCAGTGATTTCAAGAATTACATTTTTTATTCCTTTAAAATTATCGGCGAAAAAAATTGCAGCCTCTAACCATGCACCCCATCTCGTAATAATCGGTTCAGGAGACAACTTAACACCGGGAAGTCGCTTCTTATAAAATTGGATTCGTAAAGGTGCTTTTAAAAATACTTTTTTTGACATTGCTAATGAAATCATTAATCAAAGGGAATTGATTCCTAATGTCTTCGGCTACACGATGGAACCCATGAGCTAAAAAGGTGGTATGAATAATGTTACTGTAAAAACTTTAATTTAATTTTTAAATTAATTAACTAATTTAATTAAAATTAATAAAGTGACGTGAAAAAATTTTACCGAAAGAATACTTTAAAATTATGATACCACATAAACGTAGTGAAATTTTACTATACAAAATTATAAAACAAGGGAGAGAGAGAACCAGATTCGGTATCTGGGTCTTTCGCAATGGTTAGTTGTTTAAGCGAGATTTTGATTCGTCTTACCAACCAGTATGTAAGTTTAACTTTCTCATAATTCGAAATATTAAAGGCACACAATAATTTTATATAAAACAAAAAGGATTTGTTCGAACGGTTTTAACATATAAACAGAATCACTTTGCGAGGAAAGCTTTTTGCTTCATGTTCCCGAATTTTCAATCTGGGGAAAATTACAAAAGCTTTCACAATTTTCAATTTGGATTCGCCCGGTAACAAAGCGGATCGTCAGCCTTTCAAAAGCCGATTCGGACTCCGCGAACTAATCATCATTAAAACAGCATTGTCAAGGGTTTTCAAAAACTATCTCGCGCCGTCACACCTCGTTGCTGCTACTCGTTCCACTTCTCGCTACAAGAGGGCGAACTTCACACCCATATTCGGAACGTAACGTGGGATCAGCTGGTCAGCAATTGTTGCTTGAAGTGGATAAAGTGAAAGATAACGATAATATAAATATCGTCTTAGGTAAAATTTGAAAAAAAATGGAAAGAAACTGTTGCAGCAGATCCCACAGTACTTATCAACAACTTGATACGAAAATGAAATTAAATGCTTTTTCATTATACTTATTGGAATTTCGAATTCTTACAGTACCCTTTCACGGCTATCGCGATACCTAGACTGCGTCGCTGAAGAAGACATCATGACATTCTCCCGTTCTCTGCACCAGTTCAAACGTTGAGGACACTGGTCGGCAATCAAAGGAAGTACTAATCGTGAATGGTATCAAAAGAGTCCAAAGGCTTGAAGGACGCGATACAGTGTAAGCATAGTAACAGGTCTATCTTCTTCTCAAAACCATTGAACAGCGATTTGACGTGTAATAGCAAACAGTGTTGTCAACTTGGTGAATTTTCCAGTAAATCTGGTGTATTGAAAGCACGTCTGGTGTACATAAAATATATTCTAGTGGCTAGTGAAAAGTTTAGTGGATTTTCTTTAATTTTAGTAATAATCTAGTGAATGCATTGAACACGAACACTAAATTACATCAAAGTATAGGAAAACCAAGTAGCGTCACTCTCGCCGAGATAAATTTCAGTCGTTATTTTATTTTGTACCGTATAATGTATGTTATGTAAGTCTACCATTCCTATTCTATGATATGGAATTTAGATGAGCCTTTTGAAATTTAGCTTTCTTCTCGAATGTTAGAGTGTATTTTCGATTTTAATGTTAATTCCACATTTTAATTCTAACATACATATGCTTTTTTAACACTTCGCGCGCAATGTACAAAACAAAATGGTAGGAGGTCACCAAAAATTTTTCCTAAAAACGTACTTCTAAAAAAGTCAGTGACGCAACTTGTTTTTCCTATACTTTGATTACATATTGCTATGGACTAGCACCCCGGGTTTCGGAAATTTAAATCTGTATTTTTATTTATTCCAAATCAGCCTTGTCAAAACAATGTTAGAGTTTCCACAATTCTTATTATTGTTAGTATCATTTTATTTGGTCAGTTGTGTATAGTAAATTTCATTTATTTGTACATTTTGCGTACTCCTGTATATAGTTTATTTGCTACTTTTTTCTTTGCGATGCGTTGCGGTCATCGCACGCAGTTTGTAAATTTCATATATATATAAGAATGTTACCTAGAGGCCCAAGGAGTTATCAGATAGACGAGAGCGCGTATAGTCGTGTTTTGTTGTCTTGGTTACCGTTTCTGGTAATCCTTTTTCAGTTTAAGATGTAGTTCGTTGTTTGTGATTTTTAAAATCGTCTATCTAGTAATTCTTTTGTTAATTAGTATTATATATTTGTGCACATTACATGTAAGGCTTTTTAATATTATTCGTTTTAGAAGTAAGCGCGTTTAGAGTTTAAATTTTCCGTTTTTTATTAGTAATTTTCAATTTAATTTAATTTTATCACCTCGGGGTAGGTGAAGTGAAGCTGTGAGCTTGTTTTATATTTCATTTTTGATTTTGGTTGTTTCTTTACGTTATTTGGATTAATTTGTAGTTTGCTTTGTATTTTTGAAACCACGTGGATTTTTTTTGTGGTACTTGAAATTCCTTCTAGAACGAATTCACCATTTTGTTTGCTAAAGGATTTGCATTGTCCTTTTTAAATTGTAGAGTCATATGCAGGTTTGTTTTTTGCCAGAATCTTAGATTCACGGTTTTCATTTTCCCTGTAAATTGTATCAAATGTTTTTTTTTTTTTTTTAAATAAATCAAATGATTGTAAATATCATCTTAAATAGTTCTTTTATTTCTGAATCAGCCATTTCAATTTTTGGGGATTTTAAAGAAAGTAATTTTGCACGCCCACTATTAATTTTTAAAAAATTTACTCTGAGATTTAAGAATCTCTGGCGCCCTTTTAAATTCATTTTTGCTGAGCTAGCTAAATTAATTTTGTCATTTTTAATTTCTCTTTACTTATATGCTTGGACCATCAGTTCACAGCAATATATACATACATATATAAATAAATAATAAAAATACAAAATAAATTAATAAAATAAATAAGGATATATATATTATGGTTTTATAAAACACAGTTATAGTTGTATATTGTTGTAAATTATTAATATTTGACGACTACCTAATAAGTGTCGTATTAAATTCATAAAAATTATAATAACAAATGAGATAAAAGGGGATTTTTTTAATAAAAAAATATTAATTACATAAATATATATACGGCGGCCAATATCGCGATAGGACAAACTAACATCTCGATAGGTAACCATTCTACCTCTATCAAAGTCACTAACATGGTGATAATGTTGAAGTCTTCGAACACTCATAGACGAACGCGCAATAACTAAACATTTCTGTACTAGTCAGCTCTGATAAATAGATTTCTTCACAAAAAACTTTTTGCAAAAAAATTATCTCTTAGAGTAAATGGAATAATGGTAGGATAGGGCAACTTTTTGATTCCTATATTATTCCCAGCATCGCATTAAGAAACAATAAACTTACTTGTAGAAAAAAAATTAAAATACTTGCAACCGCAGCATACAGCTTTGAGTCCTTTATTCTTTGTAATTCAACATCTAGCGGCGATTTTATTTGGACGCGCTTAGATATATCTCCTTTTGCCGACGTATAAATTCGAGAAATAATTTAATTTGTATGCCGTAATAGGAGAACCATCGATCGTGTTCCTTATTCTCACCTCACAGCGTTCACATGATTTATATTACGCTCCGGCCAACGTCCAATATAATAAATTCCTCGTTGCGTACAGATTATTAGGGTACTTTCGGACGCGTGATATTTTTTATACCGTTAATGTCCGGTAATTTGAATATAATTACCGGTTAGGTTGGAGTTGGGGCCGTCTTCGACGTTGTTACGTCTCTATTACAGGCGGTGCGTACTCCATCATAGCCGGTGCCACAACACGCCGAACACCGTACCATTACCGACGCGATTTATGATGACTTTTTAATGTTTTTTGACTATTCCGGAATGGGGGGTACCTATAGCCGACGACCGCGTACGGTATTTTGTGCGTATACGGTGAAATTTATCGTTTGTGTATTCATTCGAACCTGTTATTTATGCCGCGCGAGTGACGGCTCTCCGCACTACGTTATATTGAGCGGAGAGTGTCATCAATCAAAGTGGGCGCCGAAAGATGGCGATTTTTGTGATACCTATACATATATATATATATATATATATATATATATATATATATATATATATATATATATATATATATATATAGGTATCACATAGGTTATAAAGACATTATAAATATTAATCAAAACTAAGGTGCGTTCCATTTAATTACGGTTACTTTTCGTCGAAGAGCATGTACTTAAGAAGAAAATAGTCTTCCGGCGAAACAGCACGCTACTTTCAATTAAAATAAACACTTTTCTGAGAATAGGTATTCTTTTCGTTAAACATGATAAAACCCAAAAGTTATAAAACTTTTCATTTAATTAATGCAATCTCTTTTCATAGTGTACCCTAACAGCCAGAAATATTACATAGATATTTTTAAAAATATATTTTATAAATATTTTTCGTGAGAGGTTTTTGAATATATTTTTCATATTTTTTTTTTTAAATATAGATAAAATATTCAATTAAAATATTATTTCCATATTTTAAAATTAATGTAAGCCCAATATTTTTTTCTAAAATATTTGTAAAATACTATTATTTATATGAAAATTGAGATTTTTTATGCAATCTATTTAATTTGTCAAAATGAACTAAAATTGTTCTTGGTTACTTAGAATGTATAACGTCGATAACAAAAAGTTGAAACATACATAGTAGAGTTGTCTAAAAGGCAAGTACTTGTTTTTCCACACTCACCATACAAGTTAATAATCAATAATTCTGGCATCTTTTAAGGCATACTGAAGGTTTATCAAATTAGTCAGTATTTTTTAATTGAAGTGTTCTAAATAAAAACAAACGTATTTATTATCATTTTATTTGAATAAGCCAATAAAAATGAAAAATACTCATTTTTAAGTCTAGCCTTGGCTGGTGCCAGGTACAACCCTATGGCTTTTTTCATATCTTCGGTAGTGGCGCTCTCATGGCGTTTCCTTGTGGCCTCTAGAACAATGCCAATTGTATTAGATCATACCATGAATAAAACATTGTACAACATTATCAACACCTACTAATACATTTGGAGCATTTACAATAATTGGAGTGGTAGCTACATTCTAATACTCTACTACGATACTTATTTTTACTTTATTTCATACTATTTGAAAACATTCTACGTACAAACAATAAAACAACACAACGTATTCTAACCTCTATTTGAGGTTATGACGCTTATCTACCGAGATGAATCTCTTAAGCAAATCAACTAGCAATTTATCTGGTAGATGCAGTACATATATGATGCATAAAATTCCTACAATTATATTATTAACCGATTTCTGTACATAGCGATATTAAGCATTCCAATTGTCTTATAAATGCCATGACATGTTCAAAGTTTTGCTTACCTCGTAGTCACCACAAAAACTAAAACACACCCCGCAACAATTAATTACACAGTTAACCATAATCTGCCCTAATCGTATACTATTATAAACTATAACATGTAACGGACAAACGAATGAAAACGTTGATGATACGCACGTGCGCGTATGCATTCTATGTACCAAATCCATAGACGCATAAACAATACTAAATCATATAACACCGGCACCGTAATGAATAGAGGTGTTGTGTTGACGTTCGCAACTTACAAATATTACAAATAATATAATACAAAACGCAGATATATTAATAGAAAAGTTATAGCGCTCAACTTAGATACTAATTAAATCATATTAGATATATATTATCTAATTTAATCTTTAAACTATCATTTTAAATAGGTATATACCTACTTAATATGTATGCATATTTTACCCATTTTATATTATTCGTCCTACGCACCAAATGTACAAAAGCAAAAATTCAATCTTTTTTTTTTATATGAAATATGAAATACAAAGCAAAATATTCTTGCAAAGTTATGAAAAATATATTGAGAAAACATTTGCAATAAAATATTATTAATGCTACATAACATATATTTTTTAAATGTTTTCCTAATATATTTTATGCATATTATATTAATATAACTAATATTCAAGAAAGATTTAATGTTTTTTAAATATTAATAAAATATAAAATAAATATAGTTGGTCACTGGGGTAAATTATTAATTTAGTAGCCCATGACAACTACAAGCGTGAAATAAACAAACATGTGATCATGTGTTTATTAGACAAATTCTTTTATTGGAAGTAAGAAATGTAACATAACTAGAATGATAATGACTTTCAACAAACTAGTATTTTGCCAAGCAACCTTTTGTGTATATTACTGCTATCTGGATAGAGTCATTTCTCAAGTTAAGCAAAGAGGCTTCTGTGATCTGAGTATTTTTGAAACTTTACAAGCCCCAACATATTTCTCAATTCATAGTCATCTATAGCTCATTTGTAAATGATGTCAAGATTTGTTGTTGATAGTTCTTGAGCATCGCTGTTGAAGACCCGATCTATAATTCTTCTTCCGGGCACTCTAAACCAAAAACCCAATTTTATTGCGTGCAAGTGAGTTCCTTAAAATTCGTGTGAATTTTCAATAGACCATATACGATCATTTTGGAAGGGGTAAATAAAAATCACACATTGTTCAGATGGAATTACAAACATCTCCATGTATTCTCAACTTCATCTTTTTATCTATCACCAACTCGAAAAAAGCGAGCTTCCACTGACAAACGATACAATAATCGAAGAAGACAAACAGCTGCTATAAATACAGCATTAACTTATAATACTTGTGTTACGCATCGAACGTAGTGGAAACACTGGGTAAATTAGGTCCAATAACAATTACTATAAATCAATATTAACGATTATTTTCTATTAATTATAATACAATGACAGCGATTGAACGAGACCCGAGGTCGGTCATGTTAAACATCTGTTTTCCGACATTCAGATGCGGCTTTATACGCCTCCATATAGTATATTATTTGTGTTTTATTTGCGTCCACCGATGATAGCCAACGTTATCGCTTCCGTTGGCTGAGAACAACAGCATCACAGTTCCTTATAGAAGAAGCAAAGATTGCCGATTACCCATTCATAGTCGTATTTAGATTGTAACCGGGGTAAAAAGAATTGACACTGTCGGGTTATTGTTTATTATTATTATCACTATTAATGCGATAATGTTTCAATCAATGAACTCGTTCGTTGCGAACAGTTGGTTGTATATTAAACTCTTTGTTGTGTTGTGTAATATAATATAATAATAATACGTCCTGTTTGAATTGGCAGATAAATTGTAACAAATCAATACTTTTTTCTTACTCGCAGAATACAATGTTAAATTAATTAATATAATTATCCATTGACATCTCACCTCCTAGGCTCACAAATAAAGATATTATATCGGCTCGATTTACAATTCAGAGAGGCAAAAAAAGACGTCTAGGATGGCTGGTTGTAGACGTCACAGGGGGTCAACACCTGCCCTCTGCGGCAAGTCCTAATGTATTCCACATTCCTGTCTAAATTATCCCATCGCCTATCCATTCTGGGCGTTCATTGTTCCGTGTTCATTGTGGAATAACTCTGTCAACGATTTTTCGATTTCTTGTAGGCATTTTGCCGATTAATTTTACTTTCCGTAAGTAAAGTATTATAATGACGGGATTAATCTTGAATGATTACATAAAAGTACCTACCGAAAAAAAAACAATATTTTACTGCGCCTTGAAAAAAAAAGGCAGATCTAGAGATTAGAGGAAGTAATGTTATTGGTTACCTTTAAAAACTTATTTATATCGATACTTTTTTTTAGGTAAACACTTCTTGGAACTTTGAAATCTTTTTAAAGTGTAGCATAAAGACCATTATAGAAATTAAATACAACTGTCGTCCCTCGTGGCCACAGGCAGAATGAGAATTCAAACTAAATTTACCAGTAAACAGCCGCCTTCGATTGTTACCGCTATCAGGCAGGCCAACTTCAATTTTGAAAGATACCGCTAACCGACATTAAGATACCGTTATTTTCTCTAGTTTGAGGGGTATACGGCAAAAGTTGCCAAATTGACATCTGAAGAATGACGAATCTCTCCGAGTAAAATATAACAAGAACATAAAAAATGTACCAGGTAAGCTTGAATTAACATAGAAAATAAAGTTTACAATATAATTAAGGCAATACTTAATTAACATCTATTACTAAAATCGTCCATTTTAATAGTTACTCTTAACAAATTCAAAATTCGCCTGTAAATTAGGCAAGTGAACACAGTGCTTTGAAACCTGTTCTAAGTGGCTCTAAATTAGGTTGCATACCTTCGATTCCATAGCAATATATGTATTCCTTTATATTCATATTATTAACAAAATTATTTATTGAACGTTTGAAAATATAGTTACCCTAACAAATATTATCCATGGACGAATGTACAAGAATTTGTTAGAATAGTAATGAAAACTAATTGATTTCTCTTATGATTCTTATTATTATTTAATCAACGATAGTAAAATAATATTTTATCATAACAATGTTTCGTTCTGTGAATGAAAATTCACTTAATGAATGTAAAGTATTGATATCACGTTCAATATTTTTCTCAGTGTAAATGTTACATCATATTATCTTTTCCTGGGCAAGCGTTGCTCAACACCGATCGCCGCATTTTTATATACTTCTGTTTAAGTAAGACAATACACATTACATATCATATTGTTATTATTATGTACATATTTAACAACATATTTTAGTTTCTTTGAAGTACGTTATCATATTATTGAATTACAAACAGTATTTTAAATAAAAAAGCTGGACGTTTTGATTTATTTGCGTGGACACGCAAGTATACATTGATTTAAAACTTTTGCCTTTTAACGGAAAATGCAAGTACCTGTATTCAAGCCGAGTGCTTTTTTACGCAAAAGTATTTTTGTTTTATTCATGTTCCCATGTGCAAAAGTCTCAGATACACAAACAATAATGAAGAAAAGTGAATATTTTTCGCGCGAGGTTAAAAAAATTTCAGAGAGAATTGGAATCTTTTCAGTTAATGCTGATTTACTTATAAGTCAAAAAACTTTACGGTAGTATATAATGTTTGAAGGTTTTAAAACTGTTATACACGGGAAAAACGAGCTTGTTGTTTTCAACCATTTTTCATGTATTTAGTTACAGTTACTAAATTATTACTTGATTTAGGAATATTAAAAAATAATAAAAAATATTCCTGTATTCAATCAAACAAATAATTTAGTTAGATTTATTTGAAGCTAGCGCAATATTTATTAATTTAACTCAATCTTTAAATGGAAGTAAAAATAAATATCGTATTTTATTTTCGCATAGTAGTTTTCTCCCCATATAGTACAGCAGATGAGCAGATATACCTATGTGTAGTGGAGAAATTGTCGCATAGATGGCGCATCACCTATTTCATTCCAGTAACCGATAATATTTCGCACAAAATAGGCTGGACACTACGATCAGAACATACTAATCTGGTATATTTACTACAACAAAATCTGATAGGAGTCATTGCCATTGAAAGGGCGATTTCTTTAACACGCTTATGCCCGGTAACATAAACAATAGTTACCCATTTGTCAAAGTTAATCAATGGATAACAGCAAAAATCAGTAACATAAAGGTTTGTTAGGAGATAATCATTTGTTAAATCAGTTGTTAACTTAACTACCGCTATTCCGGTAGTTACACATTTGTTAAGATTTACCAAAGCACGAAATGTGCCGAATGTCCAACGAAAGTTGCCGTGCATGATTGCATCAATAGATGGCGGAACATGTAATGCTTAGACGGGGAATCTATTTGACATTTTGACAGAATTTTTATTTTTGATTCAATTTGATCACTGTTCAATTAATTTGGAATAAGATAGTAGCAGTAAGTTTAGAATATATACGTTTAGTAATTATTACATTACATTTTTATAATTATGGAGGCTAGGTAGCTGTAATTTCAACATTTGATTTCTGACAATATTATCACTAAATTTGACACTATGCATCATAATGAGTAGGAAAACGCAGGATGTCGTAAGAAGAGCCAGAAATTTTACGGTACAAGAGAAACACACATTGTTAGCGATCAATGAAAATTATAAAGGAGTAGTTGAAAATAAAAAAATGGATGGAGTATCTATTAAACAAAAAAAAAACGAAGTGTGAGCAGAAATTACATCTGAATTTAATTGTCATAGTACTACTGGGTTAAGGATGAAAGAGCAGTTATTTACATTATACAACTTTATGAAAAAGAACATTCAACACGACCAAATCGTTGTTTTATTTGCCTTTTTTCTTATATTTTCGTGATTCTTCTCTGAGTAGTAGTGGTCTATGATGTGTATCATATATGTTGTCTAGTATATCGAATAGTTCTTCATTGGAGGACGATGATTAATCATTCCATATATCCGTTTTGGTTATAATGGTTATAACAAACTTGACATAAGCCAGAAGCAAAACTTCAATTACTGAATTTCTAGGTGAAAACGTCAAAGTTCCAAGGTGGCTCTCTATCGGAACCAAAAAGAACTATCAATTTCAGTAAATTTACAGTTAACTAGTTTACAACAGCCATTAATCAATTGTTAACTAATTACTCGACATTTAGCAAATGGTTAACTTTATGTTACTCAACTTTTACTTAACAATTTGTTAGTGCTAACAAATGATTAACTAATCACTTGGTTACACACGCTTTATGTTACCGGGCATTAGAGAGTTAAAGAAATTACTACTAGGATTTACAACATTCTAACGGCAAATCCCTCCTTCCTTAGTGCATGGGTTTTTGCAGATAATTCATTTTCATTTGGATTGAAAATGACCACGGCATTTTGTTGTGTTTACGCTTAAGTCTAACATGAATAAATGTTATAAAAAAAGGTGAAACCTCTTGAATTAACGTGCTTACGGTTTTCTGCCAATCTACATAGTTTTGAAGTTCAAAATAAAGAGGACTTGAATCAACTATCAATATCTTTCACTTAAAAGAATAAACGGTTTCAACGAAAAATATATTATTTCCGAAGAAATGCGTGAATTTAAAATTATATTCCTTTTCAAGGAAACACCAAATCATGTTGGCCATATAGAAACCGCAAAAACTTTTGATTTAATGCAATTCCTTTTAAATGAAAAGGATATTTCTCTTAGTGTATATAATAAATAATTTTTACTTTTTAAATTTTATTGGATAACTGGTAAAAATCGACCCCATAAACCGTATATTTTTGAAAAGAGAAAGAAACACTATCTCTAACTATGTCACTGCCTACTACGACTTACAGTTAAAAAAAAAATCAACTTTATGCCGCAGGCGATAAATGAATGCATAAAGTTAAAATCTGATTTAACTAGCCGACTTTACTCGTAAAATGTTAAATGTTAATGTTTAATATTCTTCGTATCATTAAAGACAAGCGAGTTATTAGGCATTCTGGAAAAGTCGAAAAATTCAATTTTTAGCAATAACTCAAAAACAAAAGAATATACCTATAATTTCTGCAGTGTTTGAATTGCATTGAAATAGCCTATTCTGACAAACACATTGGACCACTCTGTACTATGGCTACTGTACGCGTCATAAGAATGACCTTTTACCGCCAGGCCACCGGACCAGTATGCAGTGTTGCCAATTAACAGAAGACATATTTCACTAGATCCGGATTATAATTCCACCAGAAAATCACTAGAATTAGGAAGGTAATTACTTTATAAAGTATTTTAAGAAAAGCAAAAAAAAATATTTTATATACATATATATTTTTTCTACTATAAATCTTATTTTTATTTAATTTTTTATTTATTGTAATTCGCAAAACGTCACTTTTAGAAACCTATTACACAAATTACATTTTATTCTGCCTATTATACTTATATGAATTTAATACAACACTTATTAGGTAGTCGTCAAATATTAATAATTTACAACAATATACAGTGAAACCTCATTAACTTGGACCCCGTAAACCCGGACATCCAGATAACTCGGATCGGATTAATTTTGACGAATTTTTTTTTTTTTTTTGGAAATAGGCGTTTTATCAAAGAGTTTTGCCCTTATTGTTTAAAATGAGTTTAAAAATATAATTGTTCGGTTTGTTTTGTGCGTGTATTTGTTTATCTACGAAATGAAGCCATTTTTCTATAGGTACTAATCTTATTTTATTTTTTTTTTTTACCCTAATGTCCGTGTAACCCGAATTTTTGTTAACCTGGATCAGCTCTGGTCCCATTTGATCCGGGTTAGCGAGGTACAACTATACAACTGTAACCGTGTTTTATAAAATCTTAATCATATCCTTATTTTGTTTTATTATTTTATTTGGTACTTTTATTTATTTATTTACATATATATATATATGTTAGTCTTCGTGTTAAATGAATTCACTAGATTTATTACTAAAATTAAAGAAAATAATAATAATAATAATAATAATAATATATATTTGCCGTAATATATCACAGATACAGGCAATTGTCATTGTACATAAAACAAAAAATACACATTTTGCGGTAACCACAATACTCCCGGCGGACCCCCGCAACACACGAGGAAGCAAGACATACTACCGAGTACTACCCCCCCTATTTCATGTATTCTTGGAAGGTATAAAAGCTTTCTTTCATTAAAAAATCGTAGCATGCCCGTCGAAACTTGCCAAACATTTCAATATCCTTAATGTTATTAGGCAATGCATTATAAGCCAATATAGATCTGTAATATGCTCCTCTCTCGTATTGCACCGACTTGTGAATAGGTATGGCAAGATCTCTTGAATGTCTAGTTGTCAAACCAGTACGAGATATATCTATATTTCGGGGATATATACCTCTATTTTTAAAATAGAGTATCAGCAATCTGTATATGTACAGCGATGGCAGAGGAAGAATATTTAGTTCCTTAAATAGTGGTCGACATGACGATCTGCTCGGTTTGTTAAGCATACACCGTAATATTCTTTTTTGAATTATAAAAATTCGTTGAAAACATGAAGCTGAGCCCCAGAATACCAAACCATATGACAGCCTTGATTGTATACTACTGTAATAATACACTCGTAAAGCATTTAAGTTTATCGAATTTCGAATTTTATATATTGCATAATACTGTTTGGCAAGTTCTTTCACCAAACTGTCCACGTGACTCTCCCATTGCAACTTATAATCTAGTGTCACCCCAAGAAATTTTACGTGCTTTATTTGCTCAATTTTTTGATCACTAGCCTTCACCACCATTTTATCCTCAGAATTAAACGTTATTAGTCCGGTCTTTTCGATATTAAGGTGCAATTTATTAATTTTGCACCAATCACTCATGCCCTTAAAAATTACAGTGCACATGCTGCTGACTTCCTCATACGAATTACCTTTTACTATGAATGTTGTGTCATCTGCGTATTGACATAATTCGCCGTTGTTTATAAATTTATCAAGGTCATTAACAAAAATTTAGGAATATCAAAGGACCCAAAATCGAACCTTGAGGTATCCCCTGTAAAATACTGGACATGGTTGAATAAACGGGGATCTTAGTGTTATTTTCTTCAGCATAGAGACTAACACAATGGGTCCTATCTGTCAAGTATGATCTCAGCAGTTCCAAAGCACCTCCACGGACACCATACCGCTGTAGTTTACTATACAATACCTCATGGTCAATAACATCAAAAGCCTTGCTAAGGTCAAAGTACAATCTAGACACCTTCAATCTGTTGTCCAATGCTGATAAAATTGATTTAGTACAGTTAAAAATAGCATTTTCACATGAGTTGTTGGGCAAGAAACCATACTGAGTGACGCTTAACAGATTATTAGTTGTAAAGAAATTGAGGAGACGGTTATATATTACTTTTTCGAATACTTTGGAAAATGTGGATAACATCGAAATAGGCCTGTAATTATTCAAACTATCTTTAGTACCTTTCTTATGAACCGGGATAATCTTTGCATGTTTTAAGGCATTGGGAAATACCACACTGTTGCAGCATTGAATTTGCGATGTCATCAAGAGGTTTTGCAACAAAATTTCGGCATTTCTTGACAAGGTTCGCGGGGACGTTGTCCAATCCAAATGAAGATTTATTTGAAATTTCGTCTATGATTTTACTTATCTCGTCGATAGTGGTAGGCATTAAGTATAAACTATCTTTATTGTTACTTATGTGGCTTACAACTGCGTCTGTATTGCAATTGTCATTAGTTAAAATAGTGAAATGCTTTAAAAAGATATTAGAGACAGTATAGGGATCTTGGACTGTAGACCCATTTTCATTAATCACTATGGCGTCGTTTTGTTTTATGTTTTTGCTTTTAATGCACTAAACTTTTCACTAGCCACTAGAATATGGTTTGTGTACACCAGACGTGCTTTCAATACACCAGATTTAGTGGAAAATTCACCAAGTTGGCAACACTGGCAGAAATTTTTATTACACTAGGTGCAAATTTTACAATTTTTTAGATAAGGACATAAAAAATAGTGAGAATATTTATATATTTAAGAAGAAATTAAAAACACTATTAATAAGTAAATGTTGTTACAACTTACATGAATTTTTTAATTAATATGAGAGTAAGTTTTCTGTTCTCATGTTTTGTTTGAATGTTTATATTGACAATGTCGAGTTAATAACTTCCGACAATAAAGTATTATTATTATTATTATGTAGAATTACAAGAATATTTCCTGCAGTGTATAATGCACAAAGGTATTGGATACAAAATCTATTAGGAGTTTTTTTTTTAAATTAACTCTCTTAATACCACACGAAAACCGTAACGGAAGGCATCAACACGATCTGTACTACAAGATAGCTTAGCTCTCGTCTTCTCATATAGCGGCGATGATTTCAAACTAGCCTCGGCGAGTCCCTGTCTAATAATATACCTATACCTAACACACACACTGAGCATAATATAACAACACCCCACGCTGCACACGCAACTATTCACAAGAACGACCTGGGAGCGCGGTGCGTGGCTAGAAAAGCCCCGAAACAATCGAGTTTACAAGTTGCCATAACACCAGCAACTAAAGAGGCCCCAGACATGTAATTAGATGATTAAAACTCCATTGTTCCCCCCTGCGGCTGACAGCTCAATCAACTCGGTCCCTTTCTGGCCGCGTTCGTCCCATGAAAATTAAAATCGGGACGCGAGAGACGAAAACAAAAAAGGAAAAAATAAAAAATAAAAGAAAGAAACAACAAGATGAAGAAAACCAAAATCGCCGCTACGGACGGTGGAAAGATAGAGAGGGATAGAGAGAAAGGCAACGCCGCCGTGATTATTATTTAAGAACGAACCCGGCATTAAAAAACAATTTTTATGGCCCGTCAAACCACGAAGAGGTGCCAGTTAATGGGACTCGCTCCGGAGTCGATGTCTTCGCGTAGGAAGCGCGGATATTTCGTGCTGGTAAGGGACAGCGGTATGTGTAATTACGTGGAGGTATATAATAACATATCAATCAGGATATAATTACAGGTCGATTTGATGTAGTTTAGACGTTCGTTGTCTCGTAGATTCTAGGTTATCAAATCATGCCGTGGACTGTGCGGATGGGACTGTGAGCCGTGAGTTCATATATTAGGCGTGTTATTTCACGATCGCAAACTGTTATTTCAGGGGTATTCGACTATGTTATAACACGTAAATTAAACTACCGATTGGATGATTCGATGGTGATTGGGATGAAATTTAATTTTTCACTTAGCTGATGAAAAGATCTTTTCATCTGATGAATTCCTTCTCAAAGATGTCGCAGTGAGATTTCACTTTATAAAAAGATTTACCAAAAATGCATTTTAGCGATGTCATTCTGAATCCTTGGAAATTATTGCTATATCAAAATATTGAAATGAAATATTATTTGCACCATTTAAAGAAATTTTAGCAAATTTTGTTGCGACTATAGTACAAATCACCACAATTTAGAGTAGTGAATAAAGTGGGGCGGTTTTAGGTTTTTGACCGCCATCATATCCCCTCATTGATAGGGCGAGAGGCGAGCGATTGCTGAACACACAACAGCCCTCTATAAAGAGCTATGTCCACACCTTCCATTACCACCTAAGCCAGTCATTACGCGATGGGGTATGTGGTCAGAAGCAATTTATTTAATAGTAAAAATACTAAAAGTATAAAAAAACGTTATTATCGATTTAAAAGATGACGCTCGCAGTATTAGAGACTGTAAGAGTGTTCTTCAAAAATCTACTTTAAAACAGCAATTAAGTTATATTCAACGTAATTTTAGTCATTTACCAGACACAATTACTTATTTTGAAAACCGAAATTTATCACTAGAAGATGGTATTGGTAAGCTGGAATCTACTCTCTCTAGTTTACAAGGTGTTTCGGATGAATTTGGTTGTCAATTAAAACAGAAAATTGAAACTATATTCCACAAAAATACTGATCTTAATATATTAAAGCAAAGTATTAATAATAATTTAGAAAGAGGATGAAAATACGAACAATTAATTCCATCCTTTCGTCATCCACCTTTAAGTAGCGTAGATGTTGAAAGGACATTTTCGCTATTTAAAGATATATTAACGCCAAACCGATATAGTCTTACATCAAACATTTAAAAATGTTAGTGATTATTAATGCAAATAGTTCGACTTTGCACACATAAATATCTAAGTTGTTTTACCCTCGGGTCGTATCGTGCATTTGCAATCGGTATCTGGCGTTACCCTCACTACGTACTGCTGTGTACTGATGGTACCAGCATAAATGCAAAATGAAAAGTAAAAAAAAATAATTTACTAGCTCTGCGGATAAAAATAAAGGGCGCAAAAGAATACCTAACCTCAGGGTTACCCTCACAATAAACCTATCATGAAAAGTAAAATGTGGGCGTTTGAAAAATTTGACTTTCTTTAATTACTTCGAAAATTGAAATGGTTGATTCAAAAATAAAAGAACAGAAATTTTGAATGACGTTAACAATCATAAATTTTATTTAAAAAAAAATGTTAATTACAATTACGCAGGAAAAATAAAACCTTAGACAGAAGGTCCTGGTCGAAAACAAAACCTACATTAGACTCTAATATTTACAAAAGGACAATGCAAATCCTTCATCAAACAAAAAGAAAAACAGTCCAGGAAGATAATCTTTATTACAACAAAAATCCACGTGGTTTCAAAAATTAATACAAACTAAATTAATCGTGGAGAATTCAAGTGAACTAAAAACAGGAAAAACTTAATTACAAGCACAATGCTTCTATTCACCTTGCCCGAGGTGATTAAAAATAATTACAAAACCGCAAAATATAAAAAAAACGAAAAATTAACTCTTTAAACTTAAATATATCTTCCTGCACGTAAAATAATAAAAGATCTTATATCCAATTTGTGTACACAATAATATAATACCAATTATTATAAAAATGAGTTCTTTGATGGATGAGATAAATTCAAAAACACCAATTCAAAACTAAAATCAAAATGTAAGGACAAAATGGCAGCTAACAATATAAATTTACATGTACTCACTCGGCATCTCGTCAAAGAACTGCCCTTGAAGGATAAACAGTCGCATATATATATATAAAATACCAACTGCGTGCGCCGCACTTAACGCACAATGATCATAGAAAACAAACTACAAGAATAGACATGAGCTAACCTAAACAAATAAAAATATACTAAAGAGTGAAAATAATTTCAACTGGACATATAAATAAATAAATAACCAATCAATACATTCAATAACTAACTCTTATTTAAAAATAAACAATTAAATTCTGGGACCAATTTCTCAAAACATTGAGAAAAACAGATCGTAATAAAATATGATCACTGAATTTACAAAACCGGGGTGCCAGGCCACAGCAGTACATATATGAGCTGCCTACTTGGGGGTATGAGTGGGGGCTCTTTCTACGTCCTTGAACTATTTACGCCGGGCTTTGGTAACGAACATCAACATGTAACATTTCGCGTTCACATAAAATAAATTGTTTAATTTGATAATCGCAGTTGGAGTTGCGAATAAGTATTTACATGAAGTTAGTTTAATTAAAGACACATTCTTTAATTTAGGATTTATTATCTAGTTTTCGAACGTGTTCATCTGAACATTGCTGCTTTCTGAACATATCTGTTTGTAACGTCAATGCTTTTTTACTTTCATATGATGGTGGAATCCCTTGTTTAACTGAGCGCCTACACAGCACCGATATACCCACAACTGTACCGACTCTGCTGGAGTTTTTGTTGATTTCGCTGCGTGGTAATCGCTGCGTGGAAATTAACAAGGATTCATAACATGCAAATTTGCGTAGGTACTTATTTCGGGTAGAGCTGGAATTTGTGGGCAAAAGAATTATAGATACTAATTCTGACTAAAAAAATACTGACGGATTGATTTGTTTGTGGCAGTTGAGCTACATTCAGTTTGATGAGGTATGGCGTTTATGCGTCAGATTGTAATGGTGCAGTTTTTATCTCGGCCTGGGTTCGACGACAAAATGCATCTGGTCGTTAGTTTACTAGAGTATTATATTTTTTAGTTTGGCGCCGTAAGATTTGAGGATTTGTAGATATTAGCTGCTTTCCATTTACCGGTTGACTCACCTGTCACCAGTTACGAACTGTTCACGTCCAACTCATTTAGTCGCCACACTGAGAGAACAAAATGCATTAAATTAACAAAAACCATTTTGTTGAAAAAATATTGTTATATCAACAACTTTTTTAATCAAATCGAGCAAAATAAAAAGGTTACAAACAACTGCAAAAAATGATTGATGATATTTTTGTTAGCCCAACAACATACCATTTGTTAACACGAAGAACAACAAAATATTTCGTTTCATTGAATTAAAAATATTTGGTTATATTGACCAAGTCATAATTGTTGAAGGAAAACTTTACACTAGCATATATTGACAAACATAAATATTTACTTTAACAAATTCACTTTGTTAATGTAAATGCATAGCATGAATTTGGTAAACTTAACATAAATAACTGTTTGTTTAACCCAAGGCACTTGTTGCCGAACAATTCAAAGATTCAGATAAAATTTACCTTGATTGTTAAGACAATGCTAAAAATATTGTCTAATCTACACAATTATAGTAACAATCACATTTGTTACCTTGAACAAAAAATTTGTTTTGACTATATTTAACAAAATGTTTTTGTTGGATAGACAATTTTTTTGTTAACTTAACACATTTTGTTCTCTCAGTGCAGGTTATGTCATTCATAGTAAGTAACTCGTAGCTTAACGCACAAAACTGAAGTGAAGTGATCCAGACGCTAAATGGAAAGCACCTAATATCTATTAATTAATTGAAATAAGTAAAAAATTAGCATGATAATCTTTTATCGATCAAAATAACCGCTCTCAGGTCGTGCGGTTCTATGAGTATTTTAAATATAATCCGACTCTGTCTAATAAATAATATAAAATAAAAAAGATATTGATTTCACTTTTACAGTGTCTTTTATTATGAAACAACGAAAGCAGAAAAAGATATAATTAAAAAGATTACTTGGTGGTAGAAAAAATAATGAATGGGCACCCTTTGTATATTACTGACTGAATTGAATTTAAAATAAACAAAATTGTAGTTTCTAATTTTACAAATAACAAACAAATAAAAATGAGGCGGTAACACTTACGATTTTGGCGGTCCTTCGCCTCTAGGCGTGATCGTTTGGGCCTCGATACAGGCAGCGGTTTTGTTCATCGGTCGGCTCGGCTAGTTCCGTCGTCGCACGTTCTGGATCGGGAAACTTCCAACATACAGCAGCACAACACTTCAGCTCACGGCTGATACGCAATCTAATAACTGATTGCTGGATTCCTCACTTATGACGTTTTATTCCTCGGCATTAAACGAATGGCCAGAATCTTACACAGTAGCGGGGACACGTTATCTCACTACGCGTTAATTGTTTTACCAATATCGGGTATTCTTCTCCAGCAGCAACAACTGGCCAAAATATTCAGCAATAGCGGAGATAAATTAGCTAAGTTATGCTATTTACTCTTATCAATTTGTAATTGTGTTGTGGCCCGCTCTTCCAACCGTTGCGCTCCAGACGAACGGTACGTCCGTTCTATCCCAACGCTAGCTGCCGACTTTTTCTTGTTTGTTTGCGTACAATGTATTATATGTTTACATAAATAGAATGAAATCAAAGCAAGTAACTAAGAAATCAATCCCCATTACAGTATAAGCCACTTCCATAGAGAAAAAGTCTTGATATCTACTCCGCAAGGCATGACACTACTAATTTTCATCATTTCTCATTTTATTGTATTATGTTGCACCCACAAATTGGTGCGATCACAAATATAAGCCTCAATGTATTAACGCTGTTACTCTTATGTTGGCCAATTGTTTGTGGGAATTCAATTATTTGCTCTTTTTTAATTCGTTTTGTTATTTCCTTTCTTTTTTTTTGTAAAATAAAGATTATTAATTTTATTTTTCTATCCACTGCTGATATAATATTATTGAAGCAAAAATCTTACTCAATAAACACTGACGTCAGACTCTCATTATTGCATCTACAATATTTACATATTATAACATATAGGGTGTAGATACGTACACAGTAGCGAATACCAACTCCCAACTTAAATAATTTCACGGTTGTTTAGTGACGGCGCGGTAAATACGCAGTAGTCATTTGTTTGAATTAGAATTCGACATGGTCTGAGGTTAGGGGGGCCTTTAGGAGCTTTAGAGTGTATACGTTGTTAGTGCTGCGTTTCGGTAGATAGGAAATGAACGAGTGCGAGAGCGGGTTCCCCTTCGCAAGCTCTGGGTTTAAATTAATTTTACGTGTCATTTGTTTCAGTTTGTTTCGATTTTTTTTTTACTGGATTCCCTATAAGGCTCGTTTGTTCGGATTAATGTGTGCCTGTGTGCCTTTTTTTTTTTTTTTCATGTTCTATTATTTATCGGTTTAATTACTTTTTCTTTTTTTCCCACGGAAGAATCACATTGTCGTTGAATGTTGTGCGAATGAATAAGTAAGTGTCGTAACGGTTTGTGGAGGAAATGAAATATATGTAAAACACTACTTGCATTAAACCAGAGCGTACATGAATTGGGGCAAAAAGTTAGCTAGATTACTCGTTCAGTTCAATTGGATATTATCTTAAAGTTCATCCAACAAGTTAGGGCCTTAAGGCAGCTCAGTATCTTGTCGAAAGAAAGGTTAACTTTCCCAATAGTTGCATACTCTGACAAAACCTTCCTGCACTCACCCCGGCTCGATTTCCGAGCCGTCCATAAACCAGCAGATGTTTACGTTGCATCTCGACTCCTCTATGTCTGGAAAACTAGTAGTGACTTGTAGTAGCTTGTTGGCCACACAGAGACATGAGTATATGCAATTGATTCGCTAAGTGTCAAAGGCAAAATGCAGTTAGTCTGGCATCTATTTCCACAACAATGTCTAAGGGTGGTAGGTCTGGATGGACTTCTAATGCCAGTGATGGAGAAGAAGAAATTGCTTTAGTAATTGCTACAGCTGAACCCTAACAGCCAGAAATATTACATAGATATTTTTAAAAATATATTTTATAAATATTTTTCGTGAGAGGCTTTTGAATATATTTTTCATATTTTTTTCTAAATATAGATAAAATATTCAATTAAAATATTTATCCCATATTTTAAAATTAATGTAAGCGCTATATTTTTTCTAAAATATTTGTAAAATATTTATATGAAAATTGAGATTTTTTATGCAATCTATTTAATTTGTCAAAATGAACTAAATTGTTCTTGGTTATTTAGAATGTATAACGTCGATAACGAAAAGTTGAAACATACATAGAGTTGTCTAAAAGGCAAGAACTTGTTTTTTCACACTCACCATACAAGTTAATAATCAATAATTCTGGCATCTTTTAAGGCATACTGAAGGTTTATCAAATTAATCACTACTTTTTAATTGAAGTGTTCTAAATAAAAAAACAAACGTATTTATTATCATTTATTTGAATAAGCAATAAAAATGAAAAATACTCATTTTTAAAGTCTAGCCTTGGCTGGTGCCAGGTACAACCTATGGCTTTTTTCATATCTTCGGTAGTGGCGCTCTCATGGCGTTTCCTTGTGGCCTCTAAAACAATGCCAATTGTATTAGATCATACCATGAATGAAACACCGTACAACATTATCAACGCCTCTACTATACATTTGGAGCATTTACAATAATTGGAGTGGTAGCTACATTCTAATACTTACGATACTTATTTTTACTTTATTTCATAATATTTGAAAACATTCTACGTACAAACAATAAAACAACACAACGTATTCTAACCTCTATTTGAGGTTATGACGCTTATCTACCGAGATGAATCTCTTAAGCAAATCAACTAGCAATTTATCTGGTAGATGCAGTACATATATGATGCATAAAATTACAACAATTATATTATTAAACGATTTCTGTACATAGCGATATTGAGCATTCCAATAATCTTATAAATGCTATGACATGTTCAAAGTTTTGCTTACCTCGTAGTCACCACAAAACTAAAACAACACCCGCAACAATTTAATTACACAGTTAACCTTAATCTGCCCTAATCGTATACTATTATAAACTATAACATGTAACGGACAAACGAATGAAAACATTGATGATACGCACGCGCGCGTATGCATTCTATGTACCTAATCCATAGACGCATAAACAATACTAAATCATATAACACCGGCACCGTGATGAATAGAGGTGTTGTGTTGACGTTCGCAACTTACAAATATTACAAATAATATAATACAAAACGCAGATATATTAATAGAAAAGTTACAGCGCTCAACTAGATACTAATTAAATCATATTAGATATATATTATCTAATTTAATCTTTAAACTATCATTTTAAATAGGTACATACCTACTTAATATGTATGCATATTTTACCCATTTTATATTATTCGTCCTACGCACCAAATGTACAAAAGCAAAAATTCAATCTTTTTTTATATGAAATAAATATTTACAGAAATACAAAGCAAAATATTCTTGCAGAGTTATGAAAAATATATTGAGAAAACATTTGCAATAAAATATTATTAATGCTACATAACATATATATTTTTTAAATGTTTTCCTAATATATTTTCTATAATATATTTATGCATATTATATTAATATAACTAATATTCAAGATTTAAATATTTTTTTAAATATTTATAAAATATGAAATAAATATAGTTGGTCACTGAGGTGATTCACAAAAACATTTATTCTATGTATTATACTATTGTTTTTTTCTGAGAGCAATAATAAAATTTAAACACAAAACATCCCCTTACCCTTTCTGACCTCATTCCCACATCCCTATATACACAAACCACAAACCTCTCCGCTTTTAAATTCTCAATTAATATACAACACCACCATTTTGTAAACAAAGGCGACGATACACCGCTTCTCTTACCAATTTTTAACCGGATTGTGACAACCCCGGAAATTAATTTTAATAAACCGCCATTCATTTATATTCATTATTTCCGCCGGAAAATCCTTCCAGCGGGAGAGTACACAGGAATGAAAAAGGGAGAGAGGGATATAGAATCCCATCTGCTTTCAGTTGGCGGAACACGCTGTTGACCTAATGGAAACACGAATTCGTTTTATGCAGAAATTTTGTGTCCTCGTGTAAATGTAAAAGGAAAAAATAAAAACGTTGAAGGAACGACTGGGGAAAAAAATGTACGCTGATATCAGCTGCTTTGTAAAACAGTATTCTCAGAGTTTCCATTTGTAAATTAAAAAAAATTGGGGATGAGGATAAAGTTGATTTTACAGCAGAGCATAATTATACTATCTTGGATTTTATATGTGTAAAGTTTGAAGAAAACTTTAAGCACCCAAACAAATATTTTGTTTTTATGATTTATTCTGATGTAATTTACGAATACCATAGATAAGTCTAAGTGATTTTGGTTTTATAGCCGACATCCAAACAATTATAATAATAATAATAACTCAGCACTGCAGGCCTTGTAGGCCCTTGGCGCTTAGGGTGCTTAGAGGAAACACAGTGTTTTTTTCAAATATGCAGGTGCCCCACTGAACTGTAATGGAAAATTGTACCATTTTATTTATTTAAAATAAGAAAGTTGATATCAACACCCTCTATATCAAAACTGCTATAAAGTTGAAAATATATGCCTTAAATAGATCACTGGGTGGTCTTGCATGACTACTTTGAGAGTCTCAAAATCGTATTCACATTAGAAGTTTGAAAAGTTCTAATGAGCTGGTTCGGTGGAACGCCTTGTATATCTAAACAATCTTTACCTCCATAAAAAAAAATCAAGTTACAAGAAGAAAGCTTTAAAAATGACAAGTCTACTGTTTAGAAAGTAATTTATTGTCCAAGTAAAGGCCCAAATCTACATGTAATCTGCACATGTGAGGAACTGAAGGTACTCAGGCAGAAATATTTCGGGAGAGATCTATTGGAGTCCTCGAAGGTCCTCAAGTTTCCACTGGGCAAGATACTGGGCTTTATAGAGAACACCAAGCTGCTCGAGTGGAAATAAGAGAATCAATAGGGATGGTACAATGAGCACCAAGCTCAAGTGCCCGGACATAAAGTGCCCACCCTAACTTGAATGAATGAATGAATGAATGAAGGCCCAAACCGCGAACACAATTTGATATAGGAGTAACTTCATTATTTGCATTAATTTTGACATAAGGTAGAGTATTATTACACGAAAAACAAAACAGAAGTTTTCCATGTAAGTATTAACATCTCGGTATGAGCAAGTAATTAAAGAGATCATAATTTATACGAAAAACAATCTCATGCGAGTCCCAGATTAAAAGAACAATAAATTGCAAAGATAATACAGTAGCGATAACATTTCTGTGCCTTGGCGTTAAAAGAGTCAATGTTAAACATTGTGTAAACTTTACATACCAATTTTGATGCAGTGCATAGGATACCAGAGCAAAATATGAAGATGAATAAAATGCAATGGCTTACTAAAAACATCAATATATTTCATATTGACCCTTTCAGTTCCAAGCCACAGTTTTAATAATATTAGAGCACAAATAATATATAGTAAGTAAGGACCAAGAACATTACCTTGCGGAACCATACACACAATTGGAGTCAAAGCAATGGATGAGCTCCTATATTAAACTAGTTGAATACTGGAAACTTCTCCTAGACGCCTCACCACAAACTGCACTAAACTGGACGTACGTTTCGATTGCAAAGCTATCATCATCAGCAGAAACATTGAATTGTTCAATGTTTCTGCTGATGATGATAGCTTTCCTATCTCTCATCATTTGAAAGTTATTTTGGATAAATGAAATTTGGGGCGGATTTCAAGGTCGAATTGCACCCCTTAAAATAGAAATTCCGCGCAGTAACAGAAAGTGTTTTTGAGTAACACTCCGTGGGGTCTACAAGCTGGCGAAGTTTCATTAGAATCCGCGATTTCCATGTTAGAGAGGAAAAGTGCTAATAAATACTAACAAAGCCATATGCCTTGAAGCATAAACGAACGACGAAGCAAAATAGATGAAGTTTTAATTCAACAGCAATAACCCTATCCTCAATCCACGAACTCACAATCAAGCTGAACGCTCCATCCGTGTTCCTCGTGTACCAGTGATAAAGAAGGTGAAGTTAAAACATTCACTCTGTTTTAATCAACTCCGAAGTGCCATCAATGTTCCATCAAGCGTCTCCTTTCAATCCCCGCAGATCGACAGTGAGAGAAGAACGACTTCCTAGCTAGGCAGTAAGCAGTAATACGGTCACCTCTCTCTACTCTACACACGCCCGCCGCTCCGAACAAGAGAATTACGATTGTAGAGTTTCACTTGTCTAACCTTAATTGTATTAGTCGCAAGGGCAGCCGCCCCCGCTACCGGAAAGCTCCTCTTACATCCGGCCTTCTGCTTGTGACGATGTCTGTCGCGAAAAGCTCGCAGGCTCCGCTCTGGTCGCCTGCGTTGATTTCAAAATGGCCGCCAAGGGTGTCGTCAGCGTAATTACAAAATGAATTGCCCAATGGCCGGATCTGGGTTGCCATGACGGCGCTGATTAAAACAAGCGAATGTCTCGGGTCCTCCGCGCGTATCGCCATGGTAACTGCCGCTCTACCGCCACCGCCGGCAGAACTGCCGCCGCTAGATGTCTCTGGAGACGGCCGTTTCGCTCCGTGGCGTCGCAGGATCTTTTTTTTCTTTTTGTTTCTTTCAGTTTCAATCCCGGAACCGAGGTAGATTATATACAGTGGCTTGAATAATTCTATTAATTATTTAATCGATAAAGGGCCTGGATGAATCTTTTTATACTTTAAATATTTTGACGGAGATTAAGAAAAAAATAATTTTTTCCAATGGACTAGAAAATCAGCTTTGCTTAGTTGTATACCAGCACAGCAATAGAAATCTTTGAAAAAATAAACTACGAATACAAATTGAACCATGTTAAGACAACTAATAATTTATTTATAACAGGTTAAATAATTACAATCCATTCCAAATCCTCTTCCCTCTGTGACATAGTTCAAAGAGGTATAAACTTTACGAGAAGATGGTGTCAATCAGTGTGACTTAATGTTAACCCCCCTAACAGCTAGAAATATTACATAGATATTTTTAAAAATATATTTTATCAATATTTTTCGTGAGAGGTTTTTGAATATATTTTTCATATTTTTTTCGAAATATAGATAAAATATTCAATTAAAATATTTATTCCATATTTAAAATTAATGTAAGCGCTATATTTTTTCTAAATATTTGTAAAAATTTATTATATGAAAATTGAGATTTATACAATCTATTTAATTTTTTCAAAATTAACTAAAATTGTTCTTGTTATTTAGAATGTATAACGTCGATAACGAAAAATTGAAACATACATAGAGTTGTCTAAAAGGGCAAGAAAACTTGTTTTTTCACACTCACCAACAGTGTAATAATCAATAATTCTGGCATTCTTTTAAGGCATACTGAAGGTTTATCAAATTAATCACTATTTCTTAATTGAAGTGTTCTAAATAAACAACAAACGTATTTATTATCATTTTATTTAAATAAGCCAATAAAAATGAAAAATACTCATTTTTAAATCTAGGCTTGGCTGGTGCCAGGTACAACCCTATGGCTTTTTTTCATATCTTCGGTAGTGGCGCTCTCATGGCGTTTTCTTGTGGCCTCTAAAACAATGCCAATTGTATTAGATCATACCATGAATGAAACATCGTACAACATATCAACACCTACTAATACATTTGGAGCATTTACAATAATTGGAGCGTAGCTACATTCTAATACTTTACGATACTTATTTTTACTTTATTTCATAATATTTGAAAACATTCTACGTACAAACAATAATACAACGCAACGTATTCTAACCTCTATTTGAGGTTATGACGCTTATCTACCGAGATGAATCTCTTAAGCAAATCAACTAGCAATTTATCTGGTAGATGCAGTATATATATATATGATGCATAAAATTCCTACAATTATATTATTAAACGATTTCTGTACATAGCGAAATTGAGCATTCCAATTATCTTATAAATGCCATGACATGTTCAAAGTTTTGCTTACCCTCGTAGTCACCACAAAAACTAAAACACACCCCGCAACAATTTAATTTACACAGTTAACCCTAATCTGCCCTAATCGTTTTACTATTATAAACTATTAACATGTAACGGACAAACGAATGAAAACGTTGATGATACGCACGTGCGCGTATGCATTCTATGTACCTAATCCATAGACGCATAAACAATACTAAATCATATAACACCGCCACCGTAATGAATAGAGGTGTTGTGTTGACGTTCGCAAAACGCAGATATATTAATAGAAAAGTTACAGCGCTCAACTTATATACTAATTAAATCATATTAGATATATATTATCTAATTTAATCTTTAAACTATCATTTTATATAGGTACATACCTACTTAATATGTATGCATATTTTACCCATTTTATATTATTCGTCCTACGCACCAAATGTACAAAAGCAAAAATTCAATCTTTTTTTTTATATGAAATAAATATTTACAGAAATACAAAGCAAAATATTATTGTAGAGTTATGAAAAATATATTGAGAAAACATTTGCAATAAAATATTATTAATGCTACATAAGATATATATTTTTTAAATGTTTTCCTAATATATTTTATGCATATTATATTAATGTAACTAATATTCAAGAAAGATTTAATATTTTTTAAATATTTATAAAATATGAAATAAATATAGTTGGTCACTGGGGTTCCTTATTTGTTAAGAGCATTCTACGTAGGTCTACAACAGCATTATTTTTAATATCCTGCTAAGACGTTCGAGTTTCACCGGATATGCGACTTCAGTAGTTACAAAAAGCGTAAATATTTTGCTTCGTCCAATCGAGAGTTAGTTGTTAGTAAACGGTACCACATGACTCTGAGTTATTTCTTTTGGATTTATTTAATCAAATAATTGAATCGAATTACACAGAAATAAATGTAGATACAGAAAATTTACAAACACGCAGTTTTACTATGATATCGCGCGAAAATGAATCTATACATTCCCGCGCTTTTGCCGATGCATCAAGCTTCGATTTTCTTTACATGAAATCATGATGGTCTTGAAAAGGATCGTTTTTTTCGAGACGGGAAGAATTTAAATAAAATGTTCGAAGTGGCTTGCACTCCAAGCGGCGATCCACACAACACTAACAGCGGTAATGGCTGAATGATAGTTATATGTGGGAGTATACTAGAGACAGCATTTAGGTTGGGCACAGGTGCGGCTCTAGCCCACGGCATTTACAAAATATTTTTTTTTCTCGTTAATGCTTACAGATAGATCCCTTGTGCATTAAGACTTTTTGATCGTATATGATTACAACTGCTACATATTATTATATTTACCTCTATATCTGATACACCCTGTATAATTGATTGATGATGCACAAAGCGCTAAGTGTTTGTGCATGCTTTATAATTTAAATTAAATGCAAAATTGTTTGCGTACACTGACACTGGTTCTTTAATTCTACTATTCGATGACTGTGTTTCAATGACATATTCTGTCCAATGAAAGGCCAATCACAATAATGCTTGATTCTTAGATCCAATAGAAAAAAAAACTACTTTTTGTCAAAATCTCAGTCTTATTGCGTAACGTAAAGCAAAAAAAAGCGTTAAGCGAGGAATCCCAACAGCAAAGGTAAAAGAAAAGAGAACTGGCGAGATAAAAATCCAATTATGCCGGCGTTAGATTATCAGTTAGGTTCCAAGCTCGTTTATAATCCGTTTTTCGCATTTCTTCCATCCTCCTCTTCCGGCAAAGCGCACAGTTGCTACCCCCGACCCGGTTCACTCCTAAAATTCCGGCAACCGCTTCCCAACAGCCATATAATCCCCCTTCTAATCTTCCTTTCCCTCTCCTGCCGTCGTGTTTTCGATTCCCTCCCTCTTCGTCTTTCTTATTATTATCGTCATTATTATTATGATTACCTCTCTCTCCAATTACCCAGCGGGTATATTTCATAATATTCCGGGCGCGCAGCAATCTCCTGGACAGTCTTTAATTAAGACCTCGTAAGTTTTTCACGCGGTGGTGAGAACTGCTGGAATGAACGGGCATCGGCGCAGAGAGAAGAGCGTTGCGCGGTTCGTATTTTACCGGGCAATTAAAAAAAAGACTGTACCCGGCTATAAATGTCAATGTAAATCAAGCGGACGTGTTAAGAGATGGCGTTGGATGATGTTCTTCGCGTCTTCTCTTAGCGAGAGGTGAGAGAAGAGGCGTAGGAATCTTCTCTTGCTTGTGGACGTTTCTTTTTCTTTATCTGGAATGCCGCGGGTCATTCGAGAGCCGGATTAAGACGATTTTGTTACTTTGCTTATGATCGTTGTATTTGCAATTAATGGAGGGGGCATTTCCATTGAAACGATCCACTTCAAATAACCCTTAATAATGAAATTCCAAAACATGTCAATTGTTTTAACTACTCATTCAAATGATCTTTTATTTTTAAATAAAAAAAAATTATAATTTTTTTTTAAATAGTAAGCAAGTCCTTTTTTTTTTACTGTTCAAGGTAATAACCATTAACCTCTGCATAATAATTCGTTGGCATTCCTGAACGACATTACTACCACCTTCTATTACGGGAACAATGCTACAACTATCATGAAGCAATTATTGAAATTAAAAATGCGAGCGCCAAACACATTATTAATTTTTTTTCGTAACACATGTTAAGAAAATTTCTCGCAAATATTATCGTTTCATTTTTTGATGTAAAACTATCACTAGAGATCGAATTATATGCAAAGAAAAACTGGAATATATGCCCATATATATGCACGAACTTTTAAGAAAATATGCATAAACCTGGGGCATATATACAAAAAAAAATTGCGACAATATCCAAAATTTTTACATAAAATAAATAAGAGCAGAAATAATTTAAACATTAACTTTATTGCGCAAAATTTTTTTCACAACATATTTCTAAAACAATTTATAATTAAATGTTTTTCAAAATTGTGTAAAAGAAAGTTTTGTCTAATATCAGAATATATATGTTTCGAAATAGAAAAGCTTCTTTCAACATCCACAGATGTAATTAGTGCATTTTTTAACTTTGCAATACATTCTAAACTAAAATTAAAGTCGAAATCGTTTACTGTTTCACCTTCAAAAATTTTCTTAACTTTCTTCAATTTCAAATACCCCGCATTTTTATTTATCACTTTTTTAAATTTATTGTATATAGAATTACCTATTGTACCCTTAACCTTCTTACATAGCATATCAAATTCGTCTACTATTTCGACTGATTCCGAGAGTGACATCCCTTGCGGTTCTAGTTTACGAATGGAACTTGAAACAAAGCTATAATTTGACTTAATATACAAAAGGTTTTGTAGCAATTCTGTTGATGTTACTATCTTTTTACAGTTTTCTAGAGCAATGCAGTGAGCAGTGATTCCAAGAATTATATTTTTTATTCCTTCAAAATTATCGGCGAAAAAAATTGCTGCCTCTAACCATGTACCCCATCTCGTAATAATCGGTTCAGGAGGCAACTTAACACCGGGAAGTCGCTCTTTTTAAAATTGGATTCGTAAAGGTGCTTTTAAAAAAACTTTTTTGACATTGCTAATTAAATCATTAATCAAAGGGAATTGATTCCTAATGTCTTCGGCTGCACGATTGTACCCATGAGCTAAACAAGTGGTATGAATAATGTTACTATAATTTTTTTTTTAAATTTTGCGCGGCTTTTATCATGTATGGTGCAGCGTCGGACAACATTAGTAAAATTCTTTCACAAGGTATACTTCCAGGTAAAAAGAAATTTGATTAACCTTCTTGAACGAATTGGGCAATTGTCACATTATTTGTTTTTTGAAGTTCTTTGCAATAAATTAAATATGATTTACCTACAATATCTTCATGAAGAATTCCTATTAACAAATAAGCAATATAACGGCCACACTTATCCGTACTTTCATCTACCATGATATAAATAAAATTATTCCCTACCGATTGTTGAATTTCTGCTATTGTTTACTGGTAACAAGATGTGACATAATTTTTTCGTAAGGTACTTTCGTCAGGTATATTGTGTTTGCAATATTTTTGTAGAAATGATTTCAAATTAACATTATTTAATCTTGCTAATGGTATGTTAGACGAAATTAATGCGTTACACAGATCCGTATTATATTCTTCTTGTTCTGAGTTTCGTGAAGTTGATGCTACACATTGACGTATAGATTGCTGCACACATGCGGATCGCTTTAGTTTTTCACATTTTCCAATATGTGATGGAGTTTTAGCGTGTTGATCAATCAGGTATTTTCACTCAGAAGACACCTGCAACAACAATTGTCATTTTATATCAAAAGTTAAAGAATTTAAAAACAATTATAGAGCTTTTAGTAAAATCAAACTTACCAGTTTACTGCAGGCTCGACAAAATATTTTGTCGCCATCCTTTACCAGTTCAGGATATGGCTTAATCCATGAAGAAATTTTGTTCGCTGTAGTCATTGTATGTACGCACAGTATTTAAAAACGTAACACAATTACATGCTGTTTCGCTCAAAGATATTCAATGAATGAATAGTTTATTTGGGAAGTAATAATAATAAAACGTATTTACCACATCCCTTCTGCTAGGCGAAATTGAACACGTGCAGTTCTTGCAAAAAAGTATTAGAGAAACCAATGTAAAAGATTTATCGTTCTGAGAATTGTCGGTTGTCGATCTACATTAGGAATTACTAGGAATTTTTACTAATAGAAAGGATAAGAAAAAGCTTAAATATGCAATATATGCAACTTTTGTAATAATATGCACAGAAATGCCTAAATATGCAATATATGCAATCACTAATTAGCGCTAATTAACTTCAATTAGTGTAATTAAACGTATGCAAAAAATAAAATATATGCACTTTGCATATAATCCGGTCTCTAACTATCACATTGCCAAAAAGTTGAACAAATAATTCCTTCTAGGCGTAATACAATTCCAAGCAAACCCTCAAAGACCAAACGAACGTTACAACCAATTCGTTTCTGAACGACAAATCTTCACCTGCGACCCATTACTTCGGCCTGGCGCCGCTATCGCTTATAATAAATTCCAGCTTTCCCACTTCCGACCGTCATTCGGCAAACAATGTAACCGACTGCCAGTTTTACTGCCGGCAAATGAAGAGTTAGTGCCGCTATAAGGGAATCTCGCGGCTTACCGCGTCCGGACCGGGCGATTCTTTTACATTAGCGCCGAGACGCGTTCGGCAAATTTAAACGTTTCCCGGAGAAAGACGAGCGTAGGGGATTTACGAGACTACGCAAACCTTCGTCGCTTCGGAATTATTTTCGCCACGACGAATGTTAACTGGGCATTCGGGTGTTAACTGCGAAGAACTACAGATAGATGTAAGTAAGTGTAGAAGTATAGTAAGTAGATGTATTTATAATAGTGTTCGTATCAAGAAAAGAAGTCCTTGTTCCTTGATGCTGAAGATGCATGTTATTTATTCGAAATATCATGTTGGTAGTGACAAATGAAATACATCTGTCATGTGTGCTGTATTGGTTTATTAACACTTAAAAACGATAAATCATAAAATGGTTTGTGTAAAGTTATAATATGGAGAATGGTCATACACACAAAGAAATCTACCCCAGTGACCAACTATATTTATTTCATATTTTATAAATATTTAAAAAATATTAAATCTTTCTTGAATATTAGTTATATTAATATAATATGCATAAAATATATTATAGAAAATATATTAGGAAAACATTTAAAATATATATATATGTTATGTAGCATTAATAATATTTTATTGCAAATGTTTTCTCAATATATTTTTCATAACTCTGCAAGAATATTTTGCTTTGTATTTCTGTATATATTTATTTCATATAAAAAAAAGATTGAATTTTTGCTTTTGTACATTTAGTGCGTAGGACGAATAATATAAAATGGGTAAAATATGCATACATATTAAGTTGGTATGTACCTATTTAAAATGATAGTTTAAAGATTAAATTAGATAATATATATCTAATATGATTTAATTAGTATCTAAGTTGAGCGCTGTAACTTTTCTATTAATATATCTGCGTTTGTATTATATTATTTGTAATATTTGTAAGTTGCGAACGTAACACAACACCTCTATTCATTACGGTGCCGGTGCTATATGATTAGTATTGTTTATGCGTCTATGGATTGGTACATAGAATGCATACGCGCACGTGCGTATCATCAACGTTTTCATTCGTTTGTCCGTTACATGTTATAGTTTATAATAGTATACGATTAGGGCAGATTAGGGTTAACTGTGTAGTTAATTGTTGCGGGGTGTGTTTTAGTGTTTGTGGTGACTACGAGGTAAGCAAAACTTTGAACATGTCATGACATTTATAAGATAATTGGAATGCTCATATCGCTATGTAGAAATCGTTTAATAATATAATTGTAGGAATTTTATGCATCATATATGTACTGCATCTACCAGATAAATTGCTAGTTGATTTGCTTAAGAGATTCATCTCGGTAGATAAGCGTCATAACCTCAAATAGAGGTTAGATACGTTGTGTTTTTTTGTTTGTACGTAGAATGTTTTCTAATATTATGAAATAAAGTAAAAATAAGTATCGTAAGTATTAGAATGTAGCTACCACTCCAATTATTGTAAATGCTCCAAATGTATTAGTAGGTGTTGATAATGTTGTACGATTTTTATTCATGGTATGATCTAAAACATTGGCATTGTTTTAGAAGCCACAAGGAAACGCCATAAGAGTGCACTACCGAAGATATGAAAAAGCCATAGGGTTGTACTTGGCACCAGCCAAGGCTTGACTTAAAAATGAGTATTTTTCATTTTTATTGGTTATTCAAATAAATGATAATAAATACGTTTGTTTTTATTTAGAACACTTCAATTAAAAATAGTGATTAATTTGATAAACCTTCAGTATGCCTTAAAGATGCAGAATTATTGATTATTAACTTGTATGGTGAGTGTGAAAAACAAGTTCGTGCCTTTTAGACAACTCTATGTAGTTTCAACTTTTCGTTATCGACGTTATACATTCTAAATAACCAAGAACAATTTTAGTTCATTTTGACAAATTAAATAGATTGCATAAGAAAATCTCAATTTTCATATAAATATTTTACAAATATTTTAGAAAAAAATATAGCGCTTACATTAATTTTAAAATATGGAATAAATATTTTAATTGAATATTTAGAAAAAAATATGAAAAATATATTCAAAAACCTCTCACGAAAAATATTTATAAAATATATTTTTAAAAATATCTATGTAATATTTCTGGCTGTTAGGGTACACTGAGAGAAGATGACGTGTTAAATTAACAAAACAATACGGATCCAAGGAAAAAAAAATTAAATACTGTTTTTTATTTTTTTAAATAAACAAAAACATTTGTTAAAGTAACAAAACGCAAATGTAAAAATAAGTATGTAGATTTGACAATCTTTTTAACATCTAGGTAATTTTATTTTAAACATTCAATATTCAATATTCAATTTGACGCATATATTTAGAATCGCCCTGTACAAAAAGGAATTTCGCCTTCTTTCCAAACACGTGACAATCGACTGCACACACAAACACACACACCAATAAAAAGACGGAAACCGATTCGTCGCTTAGGAATAAACGAATTTCCTAAAAGTCAGCCGTTTTCGCTTGTTTTATTGAACGACGCTGTGCGCTCTAAAAAACACACAAAAGACTATCGGAAGAATAGGCAGGACGAGAAAAAACTGCGACTTTTTCGTTTCTCTTCTACTTGTTTTATTGTGGTCGAAGGAGGAAATAAAAGCTAGTCGTGACGTCACCTGAGAGACATTAACCTCCCCCCAAATAGCCCCATCCCAGCTAGCGTCGATCGCGCCGGTTGACTCTTTGGCCTGACAGAGAATAATGGACGAAAGTCGGTGCAGTCGAGAGCGCGCCGAGTTCGGCTACAATTTCCTGCTAATTCAATGTCTTTCAATCCGAAAGATCTGCCGCGGTGATTGATCACCGTTAGTGAATTATGGGGCTGCGAGTTTGCCGTCCCAGTGTTGGACGGTGGAGGGCGCGAAAACGCGAAACGGTCACGCCCTCTGTTGTCGGTGGCGCATCAAGAGACGGCTGACGGATCTTATCGGCGTTAACGGGTTTTCGTTAATGCGCGGAAATTATTTCGATATCGCCGGGTCTATGCGACGTGACGCTAATGGTCTTCGGTGTTGCACGGGAGAGGGACTACTAGTTGGTTTCAAAAAATCAAAATGAACTAAAATTGTTCTTGGTTATTTAGAATGTATAACGTCGATAACGAAAAGTTGAAACATACATAGAGTTGTCTAAAAGGCAAGAACTTGTTTTTTCACACTCACCATACAAGTTAATAATCAATAATTCTGGCATCTTTTAAGGCATACTGAAGGTTTATCAAATTAATCACTATTTTTTAATTGAAATGTTCTAAATAAAAAACAAACGTATTTATTATCATTTTATTTAAATAAGCCAATAAAAATGAAAAATACTCATTTTTAACTCTAGCCTTGGCTGGTGCCAGGTACAACCCTATGGCTTTTTTCATATCTTCGGTAGTGGGCTCTCATGGCGTTTCCTTGTGACCTCTAAAACAATGCCAATTGTATTGGATCATACCATGAATAAAACATCGTACAACATTATCAACACCTACTAATATATTTGGCGCATTTACAATAATTGGAGTGGTAGCTACATTCTAATACTTACGACACTTACTTTTACTTTATTTCATAATATTTGAAAACATTCTACGTACAAACAATAAAACAACACAACGTATTCTAACCTCTATTTGAGGTTATGACGCTTATCTACCGAGATGAATCTCTTAAGCAAATCAACTAGCAATTTATTTGGTAGATGCAATACATATATGATGCATAAAATTCCTACAATTATATTATGAAACGATTTCTGTACATAGCGATATTGAGCATTTCAATTATCTTATAAATGCCATGACATGTTCAAAGTTTTGCTTACCTTGTAGTCACCACAAAAACTAAAACACACCCCGCAACAATTAATTACACAGTTAACCCTAATCTGCCCTAATCGTATACTATTATAAACTATAACATGTAACGGACAAACGAATGAAAACGTTGATGATAGGCACGTGCGCGTATGCATTCTATGTACCTAATCCATAGACGCATAAACAATAGTAAATCATATAACACCGGCACCGTAATAGATAGAGGTGTTGTGTTGACGTTCGCAACTTACAAATATTACAAATAATATAATACAAAACGCAGATATATTAATAGAAAAGTTACAGCGCTCAACTTAGATACTAATTAAATCATATTAGATATATATTATCTAATTTAATCTTTAAACTATCATTTTAAATAGGTACATACCTACTTAATATGTATGCATATTTTACCCATTTTATATTATTCGTCCTACGCACCAAATGTACAAAAGCAAAAATTCAATCTTTTTTTTTATATGAAATAAATATTTACAGAAATACAAAGCAAAATATTCTTGCAAAGTTATGAAAAATATATTGACAAAACATTTGCAATAAAATATTATTAATGCTACATAACATATATATTTTTAAATGTTTTCCTAATATATTTTCTATAATATATTTTATGCATATTATATTAATATAACTAATATTCAAGAAAGATTTAATATTTTTTAAATATTTATAAAATATGAAATAAATATGGTTGGTCACTGGGGAAGCACCTGTATTCAAGCTGAGTGCTTTTTTTACGGGTAAGTATTTTACTTTTATTCATGTTCCCGCGTGCATAAATCTCAGATACACAAATAATAATGAATAAAAGTGAATATCTTTCGCGCGAAGTTAAAGACATTTCAGAGATAATTGGAATCTTTTCAGTTAATGCTGATTTACTTATAAGCCAAGGAACTTTACAGTAGTATATGGTGTTTGAGGGTTTTAAAACTGTTATACACGGGAAAAACGATCTTGTTGTTTTCAACCATTTTCCATGCATTTGGTTACAGTTATTAAATTATTACTTGGTTTAGGAATATTAAAAATATTCCTGTATTCAATCAAGCAAATAAATTGGTTAGTAGATTTATTTATTATAATTTAACTAAATATTTATATGGAAGTAAAAATAAATATTGCATTTTATTTTCGCATAGCAGCTTTCCTCTCCATATAATGCAGTAGATGAGCAGATATACTTATGTATAGTAGAGAAATTGTCATACAGATGGCGCATCACCTATTTCATTCCACTAACAGATAATATTTCGCACAAAATAGGCTGGAAACTACGATCGTAACATACTAAGCTAGTATATTTACTAGAACAACATTTAATAGGAATCATCGCCATTGAAAGGACGATTTCTTTAGCGGCACATTAGAGTACTAGGATGGTCACTACGACCAACTCCCAATGCTACTAGGCTTTACAATATTCTAACAGCAAATCCCCTCCTTAGTGCATGGATTTTTGGAGATAATTCATTTTCATTTCGATTGAAAATGATCAGAGGATTTTGTTGTGTTTACGCTTAAGTCTAAAATGAATAAATGTTATAAGAAAAGGAAAAACCTCTTGAATCAAAATGCTTACGATTTTCTGCCAATCTGCATAGTTTTCAAGTTCAAAATAAAGAGAACTTGAATCAACTATCAATATCTTTCACTTAAAAGAATAAACTGTTTCAAGAAAAAATATATTATTTCCGAAGAAATGCGTGAATTTAAAATTATATTCCTTTTCAAGGAAACACCAAATCGTGTTGGGCATATAGAAAACGCAAAAACTTTTGGTTTAATGCAATTCCTTTTAAATGAAAACGATATTTCTCCCAGTGTACCTTTTTAAACGCAATTTTTAATTATTTTTCTAATTACACGATTGTAATCAACATAAAAAACGCTACATCTTTGATAATTTAATCAACATCGTAGTTGCAATATTAACAATGTTAGCAATATTGCGCCGATAACTTTAAACAGCCTGTATATACGGGGAAATTTCATGTATTCCTAGTTTATCTACACGTTTATCCAGGTCTATTTTAAATATTTGTTCAGGACACTTCAGCCTCGTGTAGATTTCGCAATTAACCGCCCCGATTATCAGGGACTAACTAGCGTTAAAGAGGGGATAATAAATATGTACCGATCGCATCGAAAAGAAACATGAAAACTTCATCATGGATTTTGTGTTTATTTTCGAAGTGTTGTTTATTGATCTTGTTACATTGTCGGAGTCTTTTGATATGCATATTTCGGCGGACGCGTGTTAATTTAAATGAATTGTCGTCAGATGTCGCTGTTAATGTGACATGTCATCCAAAATGTTTTGTTTGCAGTATTGTCGAAAATTCGTGTTAAGTAACATCAATGACGATGTGCATTATGTTCGATATATCATTCGAGTTTCCTCAATACACTAAAATCGTTAACATTTCGCTGCGAAAAGAATAAATAATGGTTTTAATTAATCCCGATCACAAGGCAGCGGCTTTTTGAGCTAATCGGCAATGTGTAAAACGGCAAGCAGTCTGGTTGTATAGCGACTGCGTCACGTTGCGTTATTATTTATACGTAATAAATTGAATGGCGTCCTCCAGAGACCAGCCCGGACTCCGCGAACCGGAAAAATTATATACCGCATCAAAAATAAATTGAGTTTTGGAGGGACGAACAACCATCAGGGGCGCGTCGCCTTCCGAAAATGCACAACTCTGCGGCGACGCACCTTACCCCCCAGAGGGGTGTTGGGGCACTCACTGCGTAAAGATGTTTCGAGAGTGATGATAAACGAGAAACAAATGCGTTATAACGAAAGAGTTTTGCCGCAATTACGTTTATGTAATATGGAGGTGATCGTTTTAAACTTATTAAGGATTGTTCATGGAAAATACTGTTATAAATAAAAAATTTTTATTGTGTTACCAATTTCTAATCACTGTAAGGAGTTTAGTTTTAGTGAGAGATAGTATCTGCATGGTTCGATTAATCGTGTGCTGTCCACTGCGACCACTATACACACAAAAATAATTAGGGGAAGGTGGGGCAAGATGGGAACATTAAGCTTTAGTACACTGCATCAGGATTGCAAATTGATATACAAGGTTCTAAGTACGCTTGTTGTAATCTTTAATCATTTATCTGCTGATGGATGAATTTACAATTTTTCGATGGGTACTCTTGATGTTGTCAGAAAATTTTGAATAGAAATGTGTAAATACATCATCTTGCCCCACCACGGGGGCAAGATTGGGTTCCAGTTAAGAATGGGCCGTACCATAAATCTAGGTAATAGATAAAAAAAAAATAGCTTCTTAAAATGTTCTTAAAAACACGCAGGAACAAAGCTTAAACCCTTTAAAGCGGAACTACTTAAAATAAAAAAAAAATACAATAACGATAAGAATATTAAACTTAATCTTCACAATTGAGACAATAGAAGACGAACTCATCCACGTTGTTTGCACAGCCTCCACGTACCCAACCTCGCCATCCATGGCATTGTATCAATACTTCCCCTTACAATACTAACATTGAGCGTCATCTTCCTCAACAGAAGAACTTGATTATTTCTAAAAATCTATCTCTTTGCTTTCCCTTACAAAATTCGACTTAATGATCTCTTCTGTTTTCTTCTTTGTCATTTTTTTTCCTTTAACTCTCAGCACTTCTAGTTGCCTTAGGGATTCTCCAGACTTCTGTTTTCTTGTAGCAGATTTTTATACGTAGTGCTTGTAAGGATTGTCGCATTTCCCTTGTTACGCTTTGATTGAACCTGTACTTTATTCCTAACATGAGAAATAGGCATTATGTCTTCGAGAAGGCATAATGGCATATCCATGCATAACGGATCAGACTGAAGAGTGAGATAATGATGTCCCCATGTTGCCCCATACCAATAGCCCCATCTTGCCCCTTTGGGATATTTTCTGGTTATGTTATAATAACATATTAAATATTTGAAATAAACAAATAACACACTATAGAAAATACATGCAATACATGTCAATTAATAAGCACAAAAAGGTGTAGTAGTAAATAATTTACTTATGCTTCCGATACTGGCCGTTGAACTCACCATTTTTGATGTAATAACGAAATTCTGGAAATTGCAAAGTTCACGCACAAACAGCAATAACTTTGTTATTACGACTAGTAAAGTTTCCTACATTACAACAAACATAAAACAGCACTTGTCAATATTAGGACTGCTATTATTTGACAGATGCTTATTGCCGTTTTGTAGATAAGACGATGTCCCCATCATGCCTTATGGCCCCATCTTGCCCCACTCTACCCTACTCAATTTGAATATAAATGCATCACATTGAATATAACATAACTTCCTATATAAGCAAGAAGATGATGTATTATGTATATGTATATTGAGAATAAAATTTGTTCAGTTTTCCAAACCCGTGAATTTGTTAGACGAAACATTTTTTTTAGTTCAAATGTAATCAATATACTAAAACATTATGAACATATAATATTTTCACCACAAAAATAATTATTTTAGATTTGAGTAAATAAATTTTCTCAACTGGAAACTATCATATTTATGCCTTAATAATTTATATACATTTGATAGAAGTATATCAAAGTATTATTTGAAGTATTGCCATTATTTGCTTCCAAAATATAAGTATATTGAACTGATAATACTTACCTGCTTAATCAAAGCATTTCTACTATTCAACGGTAATAATTACCTACTGATTTTGTGTCTGAAACACCAAAAAACCTCGGCAGGGGAAACTTAATAAATAAAGAAATATTATGTAATTAAATAAATTTACTGTCATACTTTATAGTTTTACAATGTTTGGAAGAAGGTAGCGTATCGGGGTACTCCAGGAGTGCGCACGGGATATTGATGCGTAGAGGTGTAGATGTTATGCGTATCCGTTATTGCGACCGGTGTTCTCGGGATACTTCCCACTCAATGCCTGGGCCTGGTATCTAGTCGGCGTTAGTTACTGATATAATTTCAATCAGTATAATAATTTGCTGGTATTACCTACTGAAAACTAATTACTAGTAAATACCTACATATGTTTGTTAATGTACACACCTACCATGTTCATATATTATCGACACAATACCGCTGACTCTAAGTATTATTTCAAAGTTTTTTAAGCCAGTAATCCTTTAATATTAAATAACACGTACGCACTTACCTTCGAATATTTTAAATCTAGCATCTGTGCATCAGCCCCATTCCACCCCATTCCACCCAATTTCTCTAAGTAGCTGCGAAACGGCTTCAGTATCCATTTAGGTTTACTCACACTCACAACCAACAACACTGTTCGCTGGTCAATCAAAAAGTGATGCCAAGTAAAGCGTATGTACACTGTAAAAAAGTTGCAGTAAAATTACATGTAAATCGTGTAACATATTTGCAAACAATTTTACGGTAAATTTGCTTCATAGGGTAAAATTTCTACCATCTAGTAAATTTTACATGCTGATATGTTTTTCAAAGATTGTACTGTAAAATTCGTATATAATATTTATATGGTCTCTATATTTACCAAACACTGAAGTAATTTTCATATGTATTTTTATAAAGAGAGCAAGCAACTTAGCTAATTCTTTTATAGCACCTAATAGGTCATACTGAATCGCTCAACCAGGGATCAAGAATGAACACGCTTACGCGAAACCTACGATTATTTGTGATGTACATGATATCATTGAGCCAATAATAAGTTCGACAAACGAATAGAATTACCCACGCGCACAGATAAATAATCCAATCACATTGCGGCGTATGAATTTCGTATTTTCCATGATATCTATAGTTTTACCCGAAAATTCAAGTAAAAACAAATAAATATAAAAGATCCTCATATTTTTACAGCAAAATTAATAGTTCACTAGTAAAATTACTTTTAAAGTGCACTAAATACCCCAAAAAAAATGTCAATTTTACACTTTTAAGTAAATTTTGAGAGTAAATAAAAAATTGTACATGTTTTTTTCCTGTATTTTTGTTACATCTTAAACTTACTTGAAAATGCTATAAATTTTATCGAAATTTCTTTTTCCATGTTAAATATCCTAGAAGAAACATGTAAAACAAAATTTACATGATTTATTGTGGTAAATTCACAACGTTATTACATGTAATATTCCTGATTTACCATGGCAAAATTACTGTAATTTTTTACAGTCTATATGCAAAACTCTCTTAAAAAAAAGAGGGAACCAATGACAGATAAGTTTTAGTGCAACAAATGGTGGGGTAAAATTCGTTTCAAATAATTCAATATTATGGTAATTTCAATTTGATATTTCATGTTTTCAGTACAAAACATTTAATAATTTCATATAATAATTCATTATACCAAACGTATAAGGGATTTTATTTTGAATCTACAGACTTTCTCACAATGATTTCATAGATTTATTCCCTACAACAATAACAATGTTCATTTAGAGGAAGTATACTTCAATGGAAATATTTATACTATTTCTTCTTGTGTTTTCAGAGATTTTTCTCTTATGTTCTAACCAACAAGATTTAATTCATTTAAATATATATATTCAGTTTCGATTTCTGAATAAATAAAAATATTCAGATTGGTAATAGATTTTTTTGTGTGTGGTAGCTACCGAAAACTTTTTACCGAAAAAAATTAGGGGTGCAATTTAAAAAAAGTAATGTGACAGATGCGGGTAAAAGGTTATTTATGCGCGGTGTGTTATAATGGCAGAATTTGATGTAGAATGTCGTCTCATTTCCACTGAATTTTACTGCAACTTTTTATCTCTAATTAATCTCCAAGCATATGCGTGGAAAAATAGACTTAATAGACTTAACTTTAAGAATGTCATTCCACGTGGGCAAACTACTAAGACCAACATCTGTGAATTTAGCCAATGCACCTGGCTATATATCCTCAGTTAACGTAACGCCAGAAGTCTTCTTTAATACAACAAAGTGATTATAAGCTACATGCAGCGGACGCATTAACTCGTTTAATTTGCTACTTGGTTAAACATCAATTTATTTCGATAAGTATCCGATAAGTTCTGCCTATTTCCTTCTAGTATAACAGTTCTTAATCTATCTCTGTTTTACCTCTTTGCTTGTAAGTTGTACGGCATAATATCCTGTTTGGACATTGCGTCCTTTTCTTATTTTCCCTTCTCCTCTTTGTCACTTGTTTGTTGTTATTGTATAATTTTTTGTCGTCACAATCGTAATTCTACGATTACGTCGACACCAGCAGGAACGAAATTGAAATTCTAGACTTTAAACTGCTAATGGAATAGTGTGACGTTTCGCATTATGTTCATTTCCTTTCCGTGATGGTTAAGCGACATTTGAAAAGCCCATTGTCACACCACCGACACTTGTCTCTCTCCGATTAGTGGCGTGGAACTAATTCTTTCAATTGGGAAGTTTCAATTTTGTCGTTTTATTTAATTTCATCAGAAAGTAATGTGATCTTTCTCGTGCAACATCACAAAGCAAATTACGGGTCCATCATTTCGACATCGTTCTAATAGAAATTAAAATTCAGGAGTTGCTCCGCCAGTAGTATAGCTCGATTTCCAGAATCAATTCCGACCATTCGCTGAACTAAACTAATGGCACACGGTGCGAAGATTTCGAATGAGGCGGTGGAAAAGAGACAGAACATCATATCCCGAACTTCTGGGACACTACCAGTAACCGATTAGTAATTAGTGGGGTCTGGTAGAAGCTCGAATTCCATGAAATTAATTCTTATTGAAACCGATTTAAACTATGACCTTTAACAGGCGCTTGGGGAGTGATGGGTATAGTTTTAAATTCGATAATTTCATATTCGCATAGCGTCGAAGCGATCGCGGAGATGGGCAGTGAATAGAAGCGGGCAGGCGACGCCGTTGACAAGCTTTTAGCAGGATGATTGATGTCAGTAGGTCACGTTGAATATTTATGCATTTTGCGAGCGGTTATGGCGTAGGGGCTTTCGTAAGCATGTATGGGACGATTCAAAACGATATATTTTTAGAAATATGGTTGAAATATGTGCAGACAGGTTAAAGACTTGGTAATTCAATAAATAAGATTATTAAAGCTAAGTGTAGCAATCAAATACTGTTAGCATGCCCCTGTTTTACGTTGCCAGAGATCTTCAATGCTATGCTAAGTAATGCATTATGGGAAGAACTTTTATATGTATATTAATTTTTATTGAAGTGAGATGTTTTACTTAAACACATAATGGAACTAGACATTAAGAAGGACATCTCAAAATTATTTTTCTATTTTGCGTTCATAAAAACGCAATTGTAACACGCTTTTGCGTATCGAAAAGTGCTTCATTGTGATACGCCTTTTTTCATTTCTATAGGTTGGCTGTATTGAATACATTATGACAGAAAGCAAAATTGACGTTTAATGCATGTAATTGTAAATACTTTAATCAAAAATTCTATACAAATTTAGTTTACATTGTTATTGTTATGAAACGTGGAATTACTGCATACATTTACACTGACGGAACAAGTATCTTGAGCATGTATTGTTATGCCAGGCAAATTCTTCGTAACAAAGTTTTGCTGAGTTATGTTATTGGCTTTAATGGTAGACTCTTGTGATTGAGAATCATTCGATGATATAACTCTAGAATGACCAGATGTACTTGGCCCTGATAAGTTGTGCGCTACAGCCATTTTACTTTTCATAGATGTTTCGATGTAACCCCCAGCTACCGCAGATGACTTCCATCCAGCATGACGTTTTATAGTCAGCAAATCACTGCCTGCGTCTGCTAAGTGTGTAGCACTAGAACGTATGAAGCAATGTCCAGTATAAAGCTCTGAATTGGGCAATTTTAGAAATCAGCTATTAATTTAGGCATTTTGCCAATCGTTATTAATTCCAATCAGGCACGATATACAATAACCATTGCGATATGTAAGGAAGAATCTTTGAATGATTAATATTTTTAGCACATTTTTTAATTAAAGTAATCCATCTTTCATCCGTAATTGCAAAAACTCTTACGATATTATTTTTTGTTTTAGGTACTGTCACCAAAATAATATCACTCTTAAATTCTAAATCATGTATGGACATATTTGTTAATTCATCTCGTCTACAGGCACCTGTGTAACCCATTATTAAACGATCTAAAATTAAATCCATTACATAAAAAATTACATTTTGCAAATAATGTAATTTTTGTATTAATTAATTAATAAATTAATTAAATCAACAATTAAACTCCTTTTAACTTAATGTTCGATAGCAAATAACATAAATTTGTGAAAAATTTTCGGTAAATTGACTCGGCCCGGGAAAAGGTAACCAAAACAAAATATGCAACTCAGCGATATGTGAGTTGCCTATCCATAGCAGTACGTACATCTGCAACACCGAGATATCACTGTTAGGCGTGCCGCTTGCCCTACCAACCGCAACGGTATGTGGTGGGGGCCAAAAACCTAAAACCGCTGCGCTTTGGTAATAACACTGTAAGTTAACTTGATCAACTATGAAAAGGTAGTTAGGGTTTTTTAAAACATCAGCATATCTGTAGGAAAATTGTAATTATAACGATGTTGTAAAAAAGACTAAGGAATTTAATTGGCTTATGGTGACTACTATATGTATTCTTGGAAATTGTTGATCCCCAGGAATTTGCAATGGAGATTTGGAATATTAAAGGAAGAATATTTTAAGTGTGGTTAATTATATGAAGTTTTAATGCTAGAATAAAATCACATTTCACAAACTATTTCACGTAAGGACATATTATATCTAAGCCCTCAATCTTCAAATGAGAATCATCAACACAAAAAGGAATATAATTCCTTTCCATCTTCCTTTAATACCTCCTTGTCCGGTGATAAATCTACGTTACCCTGCGATAATCACCATTCCCTTCTTCTTTCCTTATTTTTCAAACTGTCTGCCACCAAACGTTGCTACGGATATACCACCGGAGCGAACACGGCTGAAAACACGGTCGAGGATTGAATGGGGAGTAGGTGTTTTTGCGGCAACGAAACCCCAAAATGACGTCGAGGGAGAATTTATGTTTACAGGCGTACTTCTTGTTCGCACCGGTGTCGCACTCCCCCTTTTCCCTCCTAACGGCGTTTGTACGAACGAGGCTGTTCTACGTATGTTGTACAACATACAAGGAACGCTGCCGAATTGATGTTATTAGCAGGAAGGGGGAGACATAAAGTTTCTTGCGGGCGTCTCTATGTGCTGCCTAGTATAAATCTGGTATTCGCTTGAATTACGGCGAGGTCTTTTTTATGCGGTGTCTTTTTTGCAAGCGTTACGGATTGTTTTGAGTTTTGTTTAATGACAAATTTGGAGAATGAAATAGGAGATATCGTTATTTAACTGTTTAAAATGTAAAATTATATCAGTATTCGTGTTGTGCATTTTCTTTTTTTTTTGATGTGTTTGCTTAGTGGCGATAAATATTTTTGATAAGAAAAATAGATATTTACATAATTCAATTGAAAAAACCACTCTTGTTGCAAATATGCAGCTCAAGATCTAATAATTGGGAATTCCATCATTGGGAGATAGAACACTTCAGGTAAAATTTCAAGCTGTAGCAGTATATAGGGTGTTCAAAATTAATTGTACAATTTGGCCATATTTTTGGCTAACTTTTTTAATTAAATGTTTGACCCTTTTTACACAAAAAGATGGATATGTTAATTACCCTAATAGCCAGAAATATTATATAGATCGTATTTTTAAAAATATATTTTATAAATATTTTTCGTGAGAGGTTTTTGAATATATTTTCATATTTTTTTCTAAATATAGATAAAATATTCAATTAAAATATTTATTCCATATTTTAAAATTAATGTAAGCGCTATATTTTTTCTAAAATATTTGTAAAATATTTATATGAAAATTGAGATTTGTTTATGCAATCTATTTAATTTGTCAAAATGAACTACAATTGTTCTTGGTTGTTTAGAATGTATAACGTCGATAACGAAAAGTTGAAGCATACATAGAGTTGTCTAAAAGGCAAGAACTTGTTTTTTCACACTCACCATACAAGTTAATAATCAATAATTCTGGCATCTTCTAAGGCATACTGAAGGTTTATCAAATAATCACTATTTTTTAATTGAAGTGTTCTAAAAAAAAGCAAACGTATTTATTATCATTTTATTTGAATAAGCCAATAAAAATGAAAAATACTCATTTTTAGGTCTAGCCTTGGCTGGTGCCAGGTACAACCCTATGGCTTTTTTCATATCTTCGGTAGTGGTGCTCTCATGGCGTTTCCTTGTAGCCTCTAAAACAGTGTCAATTGTAGTAGATCATACCATGAATAAAACATCGTACAACATTATCAACACCTACTAATACATTTGGAGCATTTACAATAATTGGAGTGGTAGCTACATTCTAATACTTACGATACTTATTTTTAGTTTATTTCATAATATTTGAAAGCATTCTACGTACAAACAATTAAACAACACAACGTATTCTAACCTCTATTTGAGGTTATGATGCTTATCTACCGAGATGAATCTCTTAAGCAAATCAACTAGCAATTTATCTGGTAGATGCAGTACATATATGATGCATAAAATTCCAACAATTATATTATTAAACGATTTCTGTACATAGCGATATTGAGCATTCCAATTATCTTATAAATGCCATGACATGTTCAAAGTTTTGCTTACCTCGTAGTCACCACAAAAACTAAAACACCCCCGCAACAATTAATTACACAGTTAACCTAATCTGCCTCCAATCGTATATATTATAAACTATAACATGTAACGGACAAACGAATGAAAATGTTGATGATACGCACGTGCGCGTATGCATTCTATGTACCTAATCCATAGACGCATAAACAATACTAAATCATATAACACCGGCACCGTCATGAATAGAGGTGTTGTGTTGACGTTCGCAACTTACAAATATTACAAATAATATAATACAAAGCGCAGATATATTAATAGAAAAGTTACAGCGCTCAACTTAGATACTAATTAAATCATATTAGATATATATTATCTAATTCAATCTTAAACTTTCATTTTAAATAGGTACATACCTACTTAATATGTATGCATATTTTACCCATTTTATATTATTCGTCCTACGCACCAATGTACAAAAGCAAAAATTCAATCTTTTTTTTTTATATGAAATAAATATTTACAGAAATACAAAGCAAAATATTCTTGCAAAGTTATGAAAATATATTGAGAACATTTGCAATAAAATATTATTAATGCTACATAACATATATATTTTTTAAGTGTTTTCCAAATATATTTTCTATAATATATTTTATGCAAATTATATTAATATAACTAATATTCAAGAAAGATTTAATATTTTTTAAATATTTATAAAATATGAAATAAATATAGTTGGTCATTGGGGACATCAACCAGTATGTTATTCTCCAAGCTCATTTTTGAAAAACAGAGAAAAGCAATATTAACACAGGCGAAAAGATATACATACCCAACACAACCAAAAAAAAAGAATCACTCAACAAGCTACCTTTTCCAAATACATAAAAGGTAGAAAAAAGTTTGCGATAAATTACATCGCGATCAAATTAATTTCAACTCGTCCCAAACGCTTACCGTAAAGATGCATACATGCGTCCACCGGCCGTGTGTGAGAGCAACATATAATTAAATTTAAACGCGGCATAAAAATCCCTGTTCTCCTAAACCGAACGCCATGTCGCGGAGTCCGAAAATAAAAAAAAACAGGTGTGTTGCTAATTAATTTAGCTCTACTCTCATCTATCTTTCCGAAGATTCCTTCTGCCCTCCTTTTCTCCCTCATTGCGTGTGAACGCGTTGAATTTTTTTCCCATGATTAGCCGCTCGGGCAGAAAGAGTTTATGCGTTATGTGCTACGAAGGAAAAGAACCGGTTTTCAAACGTGTCTATGAGAGGTACAATTTAATTAAGATGAGACCCACTACTGATATCTGTACACGCTGAAATATACACCTTTTTAATAATGATAATAATATGCAGTCTGCGTGAATGATAGATGAACATGATTCTTATTGTAATCATTGATATTATTGTTACTTATTAGAACAATGTTCATTTACAGCGTAATCTTTCTGCTGCTGTTTATATATTAAATAATTTAGAGTCTTGTGCTGTTGAGCGGCGTTGCTTTTATTTTTCTGGAACTGCCCACGTAATTTATTCTTGTAATTATAAAACGCCTCTGTATTATATTGAATTAATAACTCGAAGTGGTTTCGTATCATACAAGACTGCCGCTTTGTAAGATATTATACTTGATGAATCCAAGCTTGGCATCCAGTAGAGATAAATACCGATTTGACATACGAAATTATTGTTTTTCTTTTTTAATTTTTGCAAATAAATTTTAATTAAAAAAACAATTATTATTATTAAAAATGGAAACTTCGGTATCTAAAACGTTAATGCTCATTTTTACGGTTTGGGATTCGATGTGCAGTCTAAATAAACTAAATAAACACTAACAGATTTGTAAAACTGATTTTGTTTTTAACAATAATGCGAAAATGGTGCAGTACTCTCTTGCATATCACCGTTGTCTCTTATTTTTCCAGCCCATTATATTCAGATGTCACGGTAGTTCACATTATCCTATTTTTTTTGGTTAACGTTTTCTATTTGTATGCAATCAAATAATGTTCTTTCCATATAGCTGGTATAGATAGTAATAAAGCTGAATGGAAAGAACATTATTTAATTGCATTCCTAACTTTAATTAAGTAAGATAAACATTTCTTAATAAAAAGAAATGTTTGTTTTATTTAAAGCTCTTTTTCCTTTCTAGGTTGTTTTTTTTTTTATATATAAATCGAGTACTATATAGTACTTAATAAGTTCCAGCTGACGCAAAGGTTCAAATGTTTATCTTATTTAATTCTCTTTCTAGACTGTTTTTTTTTTAATATAAATCGAGTACTATTTTTATTTTTATTATATATAAATCGTTAATTTTACGATTGAAACAGACAAATTTCAAGTCTCTTAAGGACGAAGATGCAGAACATTAAATAAAATTATAAATATAACCTGTCTTTGCCGATCCCGGCTTTTCAATGTTATAAATATACCTTTCGAGAGAAGTTAAAGGCAGAATCATTATGTTGTCCGACGTCATATTTACTGCAAGAAAAGCTTCAGGTGTCTCAGCAACGCTTTTAAGGGCTTACGAAGGTCGTAAATGCTGAATAACATAAAATATATGCGCATTAAATCACAAATTCCGTTTTCACTAATAAATTGAATTGCGGTATTATTATTTTTATTAATAATTATAATTAATAAGTTCCAGCTGATGCAGCACTTCAAATGTTTATCTTATTTAATTCCCTTTTTCCTTTCTAGACTGTTTTTTTTTTTTATATAAATCGAGTACTGTTTTTATTTTTATTATATATAAACCGTTAATTTTATGATTGAAACAGACAAATTTCAAGTCTCTTAAGGACGAAGATGCAGAACATTAAATAAAATTATAAATATAACCTGCCATTGCCGATCCCAGCTTTTCAATGTTATAAATATACCTTTCCAGAGAAGTTAAAGGCAGGATCATTATATTGTCCTACGTTATATTTACTGCAAGAAAAGCTTCAGGTGTCTCAGCAACACTTTTAATGACTGACGAAGATCGTAAGTACTGAATGATACAAAATATGTGCGGATTAAATCACAAATTCTGTTTTCACTAATAAATTCAATTGCGGTGTTATTTTTTTTATTAATAATTATAATTAATAAGTTCCAGCTGATGCAGCAGTTCAAATGTTTATCTTATTTAATTCTCTTTTTCCTTTCTAGACTGTTTTTTTTTATAATATAAATCGAGTATTGTTTTTATTTTAATTATATATAAATCGTTAATTTTGTGATTGAAACAGACAAATTTCAAGTCTCTTAAGGACGAAGATGCAGAACATTAAATAAAATTATAAATATAACCTGCCTTTGCCGATCCCGGCTTTTCAATGTTATAAATATACCTTTCGAGAGAAGTTAAAGGCAGAATCATTATGTTATCCGACGTTATATTTATTACAAGAAAAGCCTCAGGTGTTTCAGCAACGCTTTTAAGAGCTGACGAAGATCGTAAATGCTGAATTACATAAAATATATGCGCATTAAATCATAAATTCCGTTTTTATTAATAAATTCAATTGCGGTATTATGTTTTTTTAATTAATAATTATAATTAATAAGTTCCAGCTGACGTGGCAGTTCACATTGCCCTAAGCTACAGCAATTGATTGTATTACTAGCTCACATATTCACATTTTTTTTCTATTTTGTTAACCTCAAATATTAAATTCTAATTAAGTATGTTGATACATTACAGATTGTTCCATAAGAAAAACCAAGAGATGTTAATTGACTCGAATAAAATGCGAAATTCAAAATATGGTAAAAACCTTCCATGAAGAATATCTAAAATATCTTCTATATTCAGCACTCTTGACTTGAATATACTTGAAAGACTGACAATTTAAGCCATTTTTGAAGTATAGCTTTGAAAATTGTTACACGTTAAAAATGTGTAAAAAATTCTACTGACGTGTAACAATTTTAGTTATTTGTGTAGTGTCTTATTTTAATTTTATTTAATGTGTTCTTAAAACAATGATAAATTTTAACTTAAATGACGTAGTTTTAGAACTCTAACGACGCATTACGCCTGATGATGGCTATTAGCCAAAACCGGTTGTAATCATAATAAAATTATGAAGATTGGTTGGAACGTATTCCTTTTAGTTATTCTAATACCTAACTTCATATAAATACATGCCCAGCTAACGCAGCGGTTCGCATCGTCCTACTTTTGGTAATTCATCTTGAATTCGTTAACACATTCAGAAGAACAAAACCTATTTAGTTATTGAATAGTTATTAAGAACACTTATTTATACATTATTACTAATTCCAAAACATATTTAGTTTGACTACAAACTATTTTGTTACTGTCTAATATTAAATTGTTTTTTTAGTATCACTACATAACTTTTACAGGCTACTCAACAGGAAGAAATGAAAACAAAAACAAGAGAATAACTGGCTCAAATTACATCATCCCTTAATTTCAAGAATCCCACTACGAATTTCTAAAATTATAATCAATATGGGTTGCATTTTTTATTTCTCCAATTGTTTGATATCTACTTACAAATACCAACCCTTCGTTGTTTGCCCATAAATTATTATTTATTTAATTAAACTAAATTCAACCGACCCACTCTTTTCTTACAATTGACACACCGACAAAAGCACCGAATATCGCTAAAGCCAGTGGAACATGCAAACATTCGCCTAGTACAGAATATAAGAGATAGTGGAAGCATATGGGGCTTAATCCTGCGTCCCCAAATGGAGTATTATCTATTTGTGAGCTCGTGTTCATGGTCCATATGTTCGGGATTAAATGAGCAACCGGCAATCGGATATTCGATTGAAAGCGGAACGATGCGGCCGGCGCCCCGATTCGAATACATCAAACACTTCTGCCGTTTTATACGCGAGGAAGGCCTTTGCGCAAATAAAAGCGGCACGAGGGCCATTATCATATTAGACCTATTGGCTAATTTCGCTTGGACCGCAGTACATAAAAACTTCATGAAATTTGGCCATGTTTTCAAGGGCTTTCCGTGTGTTTATTTATTCCTGGATTAACGGTGACTTGATTTAATTTATTAACTCTGATATGGGTTAGAATGAAACACATTAATAATTTATGAACACGATTATATTATCGATTTAAAAATCTTTCAAGGGAAGATATAACATGGCATCCCTAATGAAATTAACTAAAAAAAAAAAAAAAATAATCGTTGGTTTTATATCAGAAATTAAGTATGATAGGAATTTTAGCAGAAAAGAAATTTTATCTCCAGCTAATTGACAAGATTTTCTAAAGCACACCTAGAAAACTACATTAATTGATTCAACCAAACAAAACATTGTAAATTCAGAAGCTATTTTCGTTTATTGTAGTGGAGAAAAGAGTAAAAAACTTGTTCTTTCGTTCACAAAATGTATTGATATATGATTACTAGTTTCGACCTGCATAATCGACAATATTTGACATTGATCTGAAGATGGCTGTTGCAGGCCGAAACTAGTAATCATATATTAATACATTTTGTGAACGAATGAACGAGTTCTTTACTCTTTTCTCCCCTACAATATTCATCGTTCATTGGATGCTACACTGAGTGAGAGAAATATCCTTTCCATTTAAAAGGAATTGCATTAAATCAAAAGTTTTTGCGTATTCTATATGGCCAATATGATGTGGTGTTTCCTTGAAAAGGAATATAATTTTAAATTCACGCATTTCTTTGGAAATAATATATCTTTCGTTGAAACAGTTTATTCTTTTAAATCAAAGACATTGATAATAGTTGATTCAAATCCTCAAACTATGCAGAATGACAGAAAACCGTAAGCATGTTGATTCAAGAGGTTTTCCCTTTTCTTATAACATTTATTCATTTTAGACTTAAGCGTAAACACAACAAAATGCTGTGATCATTTTCAATCGAAATGAAAATGAATTATCTTCAATAACCCATGCACTAAGGAGGGGATTTGCCGTTAGAATATTGTACAGCCTAGTAGTATTGGGAGTTGGTCGCAGTGACCATCCCAGCACTCTAGTGTGCCGCTAAAGAAATCGTCCTTTCAATGGCGATGATTCCTATTAAATATTGTTCTAGTAAATATACCAGATTAGTATGTTACGATCGTAGTTTCCAGCCTATTTTGTGCGAAATATTATCTGTTGCTGGAATGAAATAGGGGATGCGCCATCTGTGCGACAATTTCTCTACTATACATAAGTATATTTGCTCATCTGCTGTATTATATGGAGAGAAAACTGCTATGCGAAAATAAAATGCGATATTTATTTCTACTTCCATATAAATATATAGTTAAATTATAATAAATAAATCTACTAACCTAACTAATTATTTGTTTGATTGAATACAGGAATATTTTTAATATTCCTAAACCAAGTAATAATTTAGTAACTGTAACCAAATGCATGAAAAATGGTTGAAAATAACAAGATCGTTTTTCCCGTGTACAACAGTTTTAAAACCTTCAAACACTATATACTACTGTAAAGTTACTTGACTTATAAGTAAATCAGCTTTAACTGAAAAGATTTCAATTATCTCTGAAATTTCTTTAACCTTGCGCGAAAAATATTCACTTTTGTTCATTATTGTTTGTGTGCACGTGGGAACATGAATAAAACTAAAATACTTCCACGTAAAAAAGCGCTCAGCTTGAATACAGGTGCTTGCATTTTCCGTTAAAAGGCAAAAGTTTTAAATCAATGCATACATGCGTATCCACGCAAATAAACCAAAACGTCCGGCTTTTTTTTTATTTAAAATACTGTTTATAATTCAATAACACTTAAAAGAAACTAAAATATGTTGTTAAATATGTTACATAATAAAACAATATAATATGTAATGTTTATTGTTTTTACTTAAACAGAAGTTATACAGATATTATAAATGTATTAATTAAAACTAGGTGCATTCCATTTAATTACGGTTACTTTCTTCGAAAAGCATGTACTTAAGAAGAAATAATCTTCCGGCAAAACAGCACGCTACTTTCAATTTAAATAAACACTTTTCTGAGAAAAGGTATTCTTTCGGTGACTATGATAAAACCAAAAGTTATAAATTTCTCATTTATGCAATCTCTTTCTCAGTGTAGGAAATGCATATAAAAAATAGAAATATAGTGGAACACTTATTATAATTTTTGTTTCTTTATCATGTTTGTAAGTTTTTGTAAACTCTGGATTTCTTTTTGGGTTTTTTTTAAAGAAACTTCTTAATTGGCAAGCAATAAAAGTTTTGTCTGTTATATTCGAATCCATCATTATATGAATCGTTAGCTCTTTGTTTTTCTTTAAAGTTATATTATTATAACAATATGCATGCAGAAACTGATTTTCTATCAATTGTTTTTCTTACCGGACGTCATCAGAGTAAAAAAAAAACCTACCCTTTGATTTTATTACACAGGTGCAAATTATGTGCTTACTGATTAAAAAAAAATACTCTGATACATTTTGCCGAAATAGAATTAAAGACTTTTGAATGAGTGGTCATACCATCTTTTTAATGACTTGAGCGCCCACAGGAATATTTATCCTCAGAGCGCATTAAATGCTTCCCTTGATATGACAATTACATGTCTCGGGATGTTATACAATTACGCAGGTAATTAGTTAAGAGTTATTGAATAGCGCGTTTAAATTGAAATGCCCTGTAATTATTTGCAAAGAAATGTTACGCACTGAAGAATTATCTAAAATCTGCACGGCATCGTATTATTTGTAATACGGTGTGAACGTCACACAGTGTAAGGGAGACACTGCAATTTTGTCACTTTCGTATTTGTCATTATTATTCCCAACCACAAGGAAACAGAATGAACAGATAAGAATCTGGGTATGACGTAATTGTTCGATAAATAGTTGTAAATAAAATCATCTAATGTTCATCCCCAATTCATCAGAGACTCGTATATACACACAATGGACGGCGGGTCGCCCTAAAACTACATTGTCGCTGCAGAAAAGAAGGATGTGCTTTGCCAGTACTTGATAAGATCTTGGATTTTGTCTAATCGTATCTACCTTAGTTAGTTACATGTGGTACTTATTCGGTATTATAATCGGGAAATGCAGTATGTAGGGACTAACGTAAATTATGTGGCGCTTAGGGAGTAGGTAGAGCATAATGGGGTGGCCTCATAAATGCAGAGATATTTGAGTGTGTGTGAAAGGATACTAAAACAATTGGTTTGATTGATGTTTATTTATTATAAATTACATATAATAATTAAGAGTAGCGACGTTGTGTTCAGTTTGTCATTGACGTTGCATTCGGTGGCAGCTAAGTTTGGCATGTGTGTAACACGTACGTAGGAGATAGGCAGAGAGCGCTGACAGTACTGGCCGATTTGCGACAGTAACAACATTGTATTATCAAAAAGTACATGTAAAGTTGCTCAATCTACAATAAATGTTCGAAATGGCTTTCTCCAGCTTGGATACAACAATTCAATCTTCTCGTCATTGACTGTTGAACTCTTTTAAACACACCAGGGTCATTTCTAATTGAGTTACACCCAGCAATTATCCGATTTCGCAAATCGTCCAAATTCCCCACTGGAGTAGCGTAAACTATTGACTTCAAGATCCCAAAGAAATCCTCAGGAGGTTTAAAAGTTCATGGGGTTTTGCGTCTTGTGCCCACCTCGACCAATCCAGCGATTTCCGTATGCTGCTGTTAAAAAATTACGAGCAACCAAACTGAAATGTGGTGGTGCACCATCGTGCATAAACCACATTGCAATTCTTGTCGCGTATGGTACATCCTCCAGAAACTCAGGCAGCGTTGCTTCCAAAAAGTTGCGATACACCACGCCAGTAAGTCTTCCTGGTAGAAATACCGGTCCCATTAGATAGTCACCCACAATTCCAACCCAAACATTCAACGAGAACTGACGTTGAAAACGATCTTCAAATATCTCGTGCGGATTTTCATCTGCCCACACAAGATTATCATGAAAATTCCTTATTGAATCTCTTGAGAAACTGACTTCATCGGTAAAAAGAATCTATGTCAGGAATAGAGGGATGCAATATCCATTGACATAATGCAATATGTGGAGGAAAATCAGCAGGTAATAGTGGCTGAACGCGTTGAATGTGGTATGGATACAACAAATTGCCCGTAAGAATTTTCCAAACTGTCCAATGACTTACATTCAAAGTATTTGCAATTTTTCGCGTAGAACTTCCAGGATCTTCCTCTATCATCTCCAGCACATTCTGCTCCAATTGTACCGTTCTTGCAGTCATTGATCTTCCCGGCCCTCCACTTCGTTTCATTGAGTTTGTTTCATGAAGACGTCGATGAATGTTTTCGAAGATTTTTCGGTCGTGGACATTACGGGCAGGAAATCGTTCAATGTACAATCGTCTAGCTTCTAATGAGACGCCGTCAGCAAGCCCATACAGGAAATGCATGCTAGTCATCTCGGCCTTCGTATACATCATGATAGAGGATTTCGCTAACTATTAAAGACATGTCAAACAGCCAAACGTCACTCAATCTAAAGAAATGCGACCGATGAGACGTATTCAAATGAAATCCACTACTAGATGAAACAGCCGTTTCATGTGATCGAGATCGAAAAAATAACAACGCATTGTAAACAATTTTTTGTACTTGATAAACTCATTGGCGTACATTATACTTTTATTTATATTAATAATTCCAACAAATATCGAATATGGTTGTTGCAAATTTTATTCGCCCTGTATCTTCGAAACAAAGGGGTTTTTCGAAAATCATCATAAGACAAAATATTCTTAGAATGAGCCAAGGAATAACCCCATGAATTTTTCCCGCATGTTTACCTAACACCTTGTATAAAGCTATTCACATACGTGCATACAGTTATAGGCACCTTTGACAAAATTAATGGGTTTCATGTTTCTTGCATTTTTTTTGTGACAGATACAGTCGCGAGCAAATGTTATAGGCACTCTAAATTTTGGGCGAATATCACAGTAAAAAATGAGAAAATACAAACTTGTAGGTAATACATTATAAATATGTAGTATTTTAAGGGATCTTATTAATTTGTTGCATATTAGAGTGTTTTTAGTACAGTTATAATATTTTTTAGATGGGAGGGGGAAAGTGACATCTCGAAGACTTGAAAATATATATTAAAAAATAATACATTTACAAAAGGTATCTATAAAGACTGTTGTAACCATAAAGACGATTATATAAACGTTGAAATACATATGGATTAACTCTTTGGAAGCACAGTACCTATCGAACGCAGGACGCCGAAAACGTATCAGATAACAATTCTTAAATGCTAAACGTGATTTTTCGTTTATTGTGCTTAAAATAAAAAAACTGAAAGAACCAAAATATTGATTTAAAAACATATGTATATCAATGTTAATAAATATTGAAATGAAATATTCTGGCTGTAGTATGTAGTTTAGCGCTAAAGTATTTTATATCTTTTATTTTTAAAATTTACTGGCATTTTTAAAAATGCAATAATATTGTGGGATATTGTATTTAAAAAAAGAAAGTTGAAGGCTGTACCGAGCTTACGGAACACCCTGTACAAATCCCGATAATTTGGCGTTATAGAAAAATCATATTCCTGCAACAATTTATAAAAACTTTTTTCGCTATCTGTCACTGTTTATGAATTATATATACAGGGTTTTCCACGGAACTGGCTGGTTAGAAGTTTTCCGGCTTAACGAAATTCCTCAGTTTTAAAAATTGGGGTTTGCAACAATTGGCACTTACTTTCTTTCTAAAATATTTTCACCTTTTTTGCACTTCGGTTAACCGGAAGTCGCCGCGAACTTTGTTATTTTAAATGGAACACCCTATATATTATTATATTTTTGAATTTACTATAAAATTCTATGACGATTACTATTAGGGTATCTTATACCTATCTTCAACTGTTTCTAAGATATTACGATTTTTGTTAAAATTTTGACATTTACATTGTTGTATGTAATTGGTTAATTCTCACTTGATTTAAGTGTCAGAAATCTCCGACTTCAAATCAACAAGTACTAACAGTGTTTACCAAAACGTAGAAAAAAAAAATCAGTGACATTATACAGGGTGTTTAAAAATTAGTGACATGTCCAAGAATTTTGAATGTTGCAAAACTTAATTTTTCAAATAGAACACCCTGTACATTTTTCTATTTTTGGATGTACAATTAAATTCTATGCCGATTTGCTGTAGCATTCCCTATACCCATCTTCAGTAGTTTTCTTTTAAATTACTCGTTTTGTTTATTACCGCTTTCAAATGGCCGAATAATTTCTATCTGGTGAGCCATGACATTAACATCACAACAATTTATTATTATTAGTAAATATTATTGTTATAATCATTGTTACACGTCGCGTGTTCAGATAATGCTATTATTATGGAACTTATGAATTAGATAATGAAAAATATTGAAGGAGCTTATTTTAACCTGGATACTTTAAATTTATTTTACATTCACTGAGAATGCAGGATGAACTTATAGAGAATTTACGGTATTATAGGATTTATTTTCGGCTAATATATCTAATAAAATTCAGAAAACTTTGAAATAATACATTACACAGATTACACACTGTACGCAACTTTCGGTACTACCAAGCAAGATTAATGATTCGTGTGACGAGAACGTTTGATGAATTAGACCCAGTTGAAGTGAGAAGAAGTATAAGACGTCGAATAATAAAATGCTGGGACGTAAACGGAATTCACATTGAGCATTTCTTTTTGATACTCTATGTCATGGTTCAAGTTTATGTTGCTTGTAAATTGCATTTGTTAAGTATGCATGTATCTAAATATTCTTCATAAAAACCTTTATAATTTATAATTTTGAAAATACTTTAATATATCAAAAACTTTAAAACATCTGTCTGACAAGCACAATACGTTTTAGTGAAACAATTTTTGTTATGTTGTCGTCGTTATCGTTTATGCCATTTCCCTTAATTTGAAACCAAGCTGTAAAGAGAAATCATTTCAAAATTTTCTGGATTCCGTTAGATATATTAACAACCAATAAATTCCTTTAATTACATTGAATTCTCTATAAGTTCTTCCTGAATTCTCAGTGAATCTAAAATAAATTTCTAGTATCTAGGTTAGAATAAGCTCCTCCAATATTTTTCATTATCTAATTCATAAGTTCCATAATAATATTCATCGATCTGAACACGCGACGTGTAACAAACAATGATTATAACAATAATACTTACTAATAATAATAAATTGTTGTGATGTTAATGTCATGGCTCACCAGATAGAAATTATTCGGCCATTTGAAAGCGGTAATAAACAAAACGAATAATTTAAAAGAAAACTACTGAAGATGGATATAGGGAATGCTACAGCAAATCGGCATAGAATTTAATTGTACATCCAAAAATAGAAAAATGTACAAGGTGTTCTATTTGAAAAAATTAAGTTTTGCAACATTCAAAATTCTTGGATATGTCACTAATTTTTAAACACCCTGTATAATGTCACTGATTTTTTTTTCCACGTTTTGGTAAAACAATGTTAGTACTTGTTGATTTCAAAGTCGGAGATTTCTGACACTTAAATCAAGTGAGAATTAATCAATTACATACAACAATGTAAATGTCAAAATTTTAACAAAAAACGTAATATCTTAGAAACAGTTGAAGATAGGTATAAGATACCTTAATGGTAATCGTCATAGAATTTTATGGTAAATTCAAAAATATAATAATATATAGGGTGTTCCATTTAAAATAACAAAGTTCGTGGCGACTTCCGGTTAACCGGAAGTGCAAAAAGGTGAAATATTTTAGAAGAAAGTAAGTGCCAAATTGTTGCAAACCCCAATTTTTTAAACTGAGGAATTTCGTTAAGCCGGAAAACTTCTAACCAGCCAGTTCCGTGGAAAACCCTGTATATATTCACCCTACTAGTGAAACACCATGCAGAGGTCGTCAGCTGATATCATACACTCTTTAGGCTGAGATATTGAATTGATGTGGGCGTCTCAGCTTTTCCATAATCTCAAAAAATATTTACAATACTTACGGTATCTTAGTCTGTACGCCCTCCACCTCTAATCACATACTACTTCGGGCTGCAAATACTAGGAGAGAGGGGAATCACAGAGAGGCACGTGCCTTTAACTAAACTACTTTATTGCCCCGCTTAAAAGCTCAAACAAAATGCGACACCACCGCTAGCAGCGCACCACGCGCCCTCTAATCCGAATCAAAACATAGCAGTCCATAAATCAAGTGCGCACCATACTCTCCATGGCCGCACGATCGCAGATGGATTAACGCAGAAACCGGAGAGCGATACGCGACGGTCACGTGACGGACACGTGACCTTGGCGCGCGCCACCGCGTCTGGATTACGCTAATAGTGTTGTTAATCCGTGAAAGGATCTATACTAGCGCTCTCGTCCTCCGGCGATGGGAAAGATGTTTGTTTTCGCGCCGGAGACCCGTAATGCAGAACATTAAAAAGACATCAATTATATCGCAGACTATAAGGAGGAATAAAAAAAGGGGTGAATCTATAATAATAAAGTTGATGGGGTTAATTTTATAACACCTCACCTATATCCTCTCTCAACTCTCGTCTATTTCCCATACTTTCCTTGAATTTAAACGGTAGCATTTTATACTGCTAGATACTTGAATACGCTACGTGTCAGACACAAAGTTGGGGATTAGGGTTTTCTTGGTTACCGTTCTGCGCGCGCGAGGAAGGGATCTTGTCGGGCTGTGAAACTGCCGTTTCACGTCGCGAATACAAATTGTAGCCAACCAAGGCTTGTATGTGTGTAAGTACGTCTGCCTTCCTCTGCTGTTAGAGGCGCACAGACTGCTGAAAATGGTAGAGGGCGTAAGAGGCATTCGTAGATTTTATTGGGTAATTCATACCTCACTTTGTGCCTCTTATGGAAAAGTTGTCTTCGCTGTAAGCGAAAGGAACATTTATTGCCCGCTTTTTTCTCGGTTCCCCGGCTATTTTATTTTCCAGTAAGAAATTGCGGAAATTCTTTTTTTTATATGTTAGGGTGTTACACTAGTCGTTGAATAATCACTAGAGTGTAGTGATGTTAAAACTGTTTCTTTACGTTAGCAGCTACAACCTGCTTCTGCTACTTTTGGTTAGCAGTTTAACCCTAAACCTACCAAGGTGTTTTTGAGGCACAATTGATTTTGAAATTGCTGGAACGTTGTAAGTTAACTGCCCACAGACTGGAGGATTTTTGTATTCTCAAATAAACTATTTAACACAGAATGACATAAAAATTTTTTAAAAATATTTTCCTATTTTACTAAAAAATTAAACATAATTTACCGACACGACCTACCAAGGTGTCTTTGAGGCACATACTGTTATTATACTATAAAATGCATTGCTACGTTATTTAAAACTAGGTATGTGGGTAAATCCCCCGTAATAAGATATGCTTTATATTTCGGACTTTCCCCTTGTATGTAAGAACTTCCAGTTGCATATGAAGGGGATTCCCTAAATGCGTTTTGCTAAAACAGTCTGCATTGCTATCAGTGTATTTGTGACTTTCCTAACGAACGCATTGGCCGTTTTAGGTGTCTATTGGTTAATTTTATTTCTTTTACCTATGGAGAGTATAGTATAGACCAGGTAAGCAAAATAAAGTTTTGATTGACCCCAGTAAAAATAGATTTGTTGTTTTATGCTTATTTGGTTTTGAAATTTATGCAGAAAGTATGACCGATTGGTTGACTGACCGACGCCGGCCACTAACTGAAAAGGAGTTGGCTCGATGCATTGTACGAAAGTGATGAGGATTGGAAGGGATGTAAATGATGGTGAAGATGAAGAAGAGCCAAATGACGAAACCTCTTCTAGTGAAGCGGATTATCAAGAAACTGGCGATGAAGAAAGCGATGAACAAGAAGGAAGTGACGATAGTGATGCTAATGATGAACCGCCCGGCATTCGCAAACTTTTATTGAAAAGATGGTACCGAGTGGAATGCCACGCCGATTGCCAAGGGAAAACACATGCACACAACATAATTACAACAGCTTTGAACAAAGTGAAACTTCCACCTGGAGTGCATGTTGATACTCCTTGTGACGCATTCAATTTGTTCTTGATGATACGGTTATTGGTATTGTGGTTGCTTTCACTAATAAGGAGGCTGTTCGTATTCTTGGCGATTTGTGGAAACCAGTTGACGACGTTGAAATCCGTGCTTTCTTGGGCCTTTTGATTACTGCTGGAAGAAATAAACAAGGAATGGTGGACTATAATGAGCTATGGAATCCTTTATATGGAAATCCTGTTTATCGAGCGTGTATGTCACGAAATAGATTTACTCAATTACTAAGATTTATTCGTTTTGACGATAAAGCGACTAGAACCCTCCGAAGGCAAAAGGACAAGTTGGCACCAATTAGAGACCTGTGGGACCGTGTTAATACAAACTTGCTGAAATATTATCTTGCTGGCAGTAATCCTTTTAGAGGTCGTGTATCTTTCCGACAGTACCTGCCAAGCAAGCCAGATAAGCACGGTATGAAAATTTGGTGGATATGCGATAGTGGAACTAGTTATCCGTTACGTGGTATACCGTACTTAGGAAAAGAAGGTCTCAACAGAGCAGAAAACTTAGCGCAAAAGGTGGTTGAAGACCTTTGTGAACCTTTCTGAGAACTAAAAGGAATATTACGTTCGACAACTTCTTCACCAGCTACGAGCTTGCATCCAGTTTGCTTACCAAAGGCCTAACTTGTGTAGGAACGCTCAGAAAAAATAAGCGCTGCATACCACCAAATTTTTTACCTCACAGGCGACGGAATATTGAAAGCAACTTGTTTGGTTTTCAGAAGACAATGACTTTGGTATCTTATGTACCTAAGAAAAATCGCTGTGTCATATTATTATCTACAATGCACAACGACTCCACCATTGATGAGGAAAATAAAAATAAATCTGAAATCAATAAGTACTACAATTCCACGAAAGGAGGGTGGATACACTTGATCAGATGGTACATACATATTCAGTGAAACGCAAAACTAATAGGTGGCCTTTGATCTATTTTTTCAATATAATTGATGTGTGTGGAGTAGCTTCATTTGTCATTTGGAGAAATATCCATCCTGACTGGCATATTTCCAAAAAACGAAGACTTCGCAAAATTTTCTTACGAGAAATTACAACAGAATTAGTAATGGGGCAATTAGACGTGTAGTTTGAGTGGCTTGCATAAAAGTCATACTTCATTGATACAAACTACGTTGAATCAAGTACCAACCAGGGGAGTCTTCGGCTCGAGAAGTAAGAAAACGAAAACGGTGCTATATTTGCCCATCAAAGAAAAGCAGAATGTCAACACAGTTATGTGATAAGTGTAAGCAAACGGTTTGTGGTGAACATTCAGAGAAAATACTCACGTGCACAAATTGCAAACTAAATAAATAACTTTCAAATATTTTACTATCTTGTACTATTTTTAAATTATATCTTCTGACACACAATATTCTTTCTATATGTTTTAATCTTACTGTATACCTATTACATGCAATGCATATTTTGCTATTATTTACATCAACAATGTGTACAAATAGATGTGTGCCTGTGAGGCACACCTTGGTAGAACACGTTACGATAAAACGTTGGTAGGACTAGGGTTAAAAAAGCTGTTTCTATAACTTTGCACATCGCCCCAAAGTGTCTTTTGTTACCGCTATTCACTCAATATTTATATGTATTGCTATGATATCTAAGGTATGGAATCTATTTTAAAGGCATTCACAACAAGGTTGTAAACTAAATTATCTAGTAATTCAAAAGTGAGGCGTGTACTCAGTTGCCTACTCTACAGGCGAATTATGAATTTACTAAAGATAGTTATTTAAAATGAATAATATTAGCATTAGATGCTAAATATTGCATTATTATAATGTAAACTTTATTTTATATGTTAATTCAAACTGACCTGGTATCTTTTTTATGTTTGTTATATTTGCTCGGAGAGATTTTTCAGTCTTCGGGGTGTTTTTATTTTAACGTTTGGCGTATTCCCCTCAAACTATAGAAAATAACGGTATTTTAATGTCGGTTAGCTTTATCTTTCAAAATTCAGGTTGGTCGACCTGTGTGATAACAATCGAAGGCTGTTGACCGTTGAATATGATTTGAATTCTCATTCTGTTGGTGGCTACCAGACACGACGGTTGTCTTAATCTTCCTATAACGTTTTTTTGCCACAATTTTAAAAAATTTATGAAAGTTCCAAGAAGTATTACCTAAAAAATATCGATACAACTCCTGTTTATGTAATCTTTATCGAATACCTGAAATTTGCCAAGAAAATATCCTATAAAAATATCCTACGAAGATCTCCCGACCAGATTTGCCTTTTCATGCCATTGACCGAGACCGGGGGCCCCGTTCCTTTAGAAACTACAGTCAAGTACTAGAGATTGCCAAGCGTCGTATCCTTTTCAAGTTAGTATTTTCAAGTTAGAATCACCTTACCTAAAACAGATCGGAATTAATTCAGTTCCCTTTCAATTTTAATCAGAAACTTATATATTTTTGTGTAATTTATTTCACCATACGATAATTTGGGGTTAGTTTATAAGAACCGCCATTTAGTTTAGTTATTTTAGTAAATTTTATATGTAAGGGTTGTATAAAAATATCACCGAATTTGATCTGTGATAAAATAGCTATCTTTAACAAATATCGATAATCATAGATAATCGTTTGCTTTAAAAATTTTAGTATTTGCCGTTTACGGGTAGATGGCGCCGTTATTTATTTGAATTTTAATTTATTATATGACGTTTCCATAACCTCATTAGTTTTAAAAATGCCAGGAGAGTTTGAAGACGTGTTTTTGTATTAAAGTTTGTCTTATATAGTATTTTACTGATGCCAATTTACGTACCTTGTGATCATAGAGTCTCAATTGATAAGGAAACATAGCATTTGGATAAATAAATAAAGATTTAAGCTTGTTTTGGTTTGAAACGTTTCTTTTGTTTGTACAGTAAGTGTTTCACATCGATTTTCGATATTTACTTATTTCAAATTTTAATAAACCGAGAAGGGCTTGAGAGTACGCGCGTTAGGTGAGAAATTAACTGCCTATTCGTTAAGAAGTGTCCCGAGTACGATTCTGACAGATGATCTGGTCCCCTTTGAAGCGTCCCGTGCCACCTAGCAGGTAGGAAGTCACTTTCCACAGTTTTCTTGCACTTACTTAGAGAGATCGCTGGGTGTATTGAAACCACTATTTTAATAATATTGATTTTATTGAAAAAAAAAAAATAAAATAAAATCGTAAACGGACAAGCTAAATAAAAAATAATATAAATTTGAATATAATATTAAATTAGTATTGAACTATAAAAAATTAAATTTTGAAATCCCGGGCATTGTGTTCTGAAAAACAGAGCAGTATATGCATTTATATTGCAGATGACTCTATTTGATTCATTCATAATTCATGATTCATACATACATATTTCTGACACTGGTGTTCGTTACACACTTTCCCCTTACGTATGAAATTTTTGGTAATGTTTTTCCTTAATTTATCTGGTTTTCATATTTCTATTTCTATTGATGTACTCATAAACACACAGAAGCGTGAAAAAGGTTTATTTTAAATGTTTAAATTCATCCCATCTTGAAAGGAGACCAACGTAGTCGGAACATTGAATGTTCTTAATCAGATTCTGGCAACGTAGTCGTTTGAGAAACCCCGACTCACCCCATCTAGCCGGTAACCAGCGTGCTAAACTTTAAACTCTCTCTAACAAGATTTATTACGAAATGAATTACTTAAAGTTACTCGGGAATAGACGGAGTGAGAGATAGAGGGAGAGGTTACACGTGGAATTAGCCCCACTTTTTACTAAAGTTGCGTATTTATCACATATATACAGTGCGTCCACATTTTGATGCTCACCATTGGTATGCATGTATCTCGGTTATTAAAAGAGATAGAGTAACGGTTAAACGGGAAATGTTTTGTAAAATTAATAACCCCAAGAAATATCGTTTTAAATTTACCCTAACTTTTTTTAAATTTCAATATATTTATAAAAAAACAATTGTAGATTTCCATTTTTCTCAATAACCGCTTCTAAAGCTCAACATTATTCAAACTCTTTTTTGAGACAATTTTTCTGGTGTAAAGAGAAATCCCAGGTTGTCATTTGTTTTCAAGTTATTGACATTATCTTTTGTTTTTTCATATGGCGGTCATATTTTAATTTTTGATTAATTTGATAATCTTTAAAAAGAGCTTTTCAACGATGTATAATATTATTTGGCATATTTTGTCAGTTTCATTTTCTATCTGTCATCCGCTTCATAGCCTACTAATCTCACTGTTTCACACTGACGCGTCAGTGTGAAGCGTCATGACATTTTATGGCTTCCTAATGTTATCGTTTTTATTTGTTATATGTTTTTTGTTAATATGAAAGTAACTGTCAGTACACTGAGAAAACAGTTTTAATATAAATTTATTATATCAGTATTATTTTAAGTATAAACATTTTTATTTTTATTTTAAAAATATGTTTATTTTACCAGTAGACATTATTTTATTTTTATATATGTTTATATTAGAACTTAATATATATTATATTAAAATCCCGACAATCGGGAAGGTTCGTTCAAGTCCGGAGTGCCTCGCTTTTTTTAACCAATCATTACGCAGTGAAATTAAAAACAAATAGCAATTCAAACAGATGCAACTTAAAATGAAGTTCTTTTTACAATGGACGGATATCCCAACAGACAATGTAAAATCTACTTACCTGGGGATCTGACAATTTGGTGGAATGATTTCAAGGTTAGTACTGAACATGTACATATATACCCTAGCTTAGTTTGTGTCTGATTTGCATTCAAATAAGTAATCATAAGTAACAAACTTGATTTTTAGTTATTGATAATTTATTCCGTCAATAAAAAGCTGGATATATAGGTAGTGCATTTTTTTTTATCTGGCTACCATTGCTATTTCGTTGTTATTGGTTATTAGCAAACTGTCTACTACCTATTGTTATCTCTATGCACACATCATTTTTTTCGAAAATTTTGAAATAACTCGATATAGGATAGTACCATAGACAACAATACGAAAGATTTTAGAAATTTGAAGAACAAGCAACATAATACTTTAATTAGACCTAAATTGGATAGTGGAATCATCAATTCTGAAAAAGTTTTTCCTGGGGTAATCTAGAAGATTTATTTACAGAATATAGTGACTTGAAGTTAATGTTTTAGGGTTTTAAAGCACTATTAAATACTATACGTAATGGGAGAGCCATATTACATTCAGTGCAGCACATACAACTCTAACACCTGAAGAAATACGTATTCTTAAGGAAAAAGTATGTAAAAAGATATTGTAAAGATTAAGCCGATACATGTAAATGGTACTTTGTATAAAATAAAAGATATGATACTTGTTTCATCAGCCGCTTTTCTACATATGGTAAGATAAAATATATTTTTTGTTCAGGACTTGTATTGTATACTTTATTCGGCGGAAAGTTATATATGTCTTTAAGACACAGTCATTTCTGAAGAACGCCTTTCATATTTTTAATTTCATTATTATTTTCATTTTCTCTCTTTTGAAATAAACAGATACATAATTAAAATTACTTTATTATTTGTCTAACATACAATGTTTAACCTAAGAAATATGGCAAATTACTTTTTTATTTATATATCACCAGTAACATTATGATTTATGCAACCCAAATTTAATGTTTATACTCGATAAGACTTAGTTAAGACTCATAAGTTACTTAGAATGAATAAATGCTGAATAATTTTAGTAATTATACATACCGAATAACATAAAAAAGTTGCGTATTGAACTTTAATAATATAATAACATTTAACATGTCAATGTGTTTATTCTAATCAGCTATTTCAGCTGTTGAAATACAGTAAATACTAATTTGACGTTGTAACTAACAATTAATATGTACTGTTTTGTCAGTTTACAGTTAAACGATACCATAATTTGTAAGTTAATATAAATTTCCATTAAAACTACACAAATCTTATTTTAACAGTAAGCAAAAACTATATTTATACTAAAGATATATACATTTTAAAGTAAGTATAGTGGCTTTTAATTTAAGGAAATATATTTCTCTTCAAGTGTAATTTTATTTTATGTGTTGTAAACAATATTTTAATGAAAGACACAACCCCAGTGACCAACTATATTTATTTCATATTTTATAAACATTTAAAGAATATTAAATCTTTTTGAATATTAGTTATATTAATATTATATGCATAAAATATATTGTAGAAAATATATTAGGAAAACATTAAAAAGTATATATGTTATATAGCATTAATAATATTTTATTGCAAATGTTTTCTCAATATATTTTTCATAACTCTGCAAGAATATTTTGCTTTGTTATTTCTGTAATATTTATTTCATATAAAAAAAGATTGAATTTTTGCTTTTGTACATTTGGTGCGTAGGACGAATAATATAAAATGGGAAAAATATGCATACATATTAAGTAAGTATGTACCTATTTAAAATGATAGTTTAAAGATTAAATTAGATAATATATATCTAAAATTATGATTTAGTTAGTATCTAAGTTGAGCGCTGTAACTTTTCTATTAATATATCTGCGTTTTGTATTATATTATTTGTAATATTTGCAAGTTGCGAACGTCAACACAACACCTCTATTCATTACGGTGCCGGTGTTATATGATTTAGTATTGTTTATGCGTCTATGGATTAGGTACATAGAATGCATACGTGCACGTGCGTATCATCAACGTTTTCATTCGTTTGTTCGTTACATGTTACAGTTTATAATAGTATACGATTATGGCAGATTAGGGTTAACTGTGTAATTAATTGTTGCGGGGTGTGTTTTAGTTTTTGTGGTGACTAAGAGGTAAGCAAAACTTTGCACATGTCATGGCATTTATAAGATAATTGGAATGCTCAATATCGCTATGTACAGAAATCGTTTAATAATATAATTGTAGGAATTTTATGCATCATATATGTACTGCATCTACCAGATAAATTGCTAGTTGATTTGCTTAAGAGATTCATCTCGACGATAAGCGTCATAACCTCAAATAGAGGTTAGAATGCGTTGTGTTGTTTTATTGTTTGTACATAGAATGTTTTCAAATATTATGAAATAAGGTAAAAATAAGTATCGTAAGTATTAGAATGTAGCTACCACTTCAATTATTGTAAATGCTCCAAATGTATTAGTAGGTGTTGATAATGTTGTACGATGTTTTATTCATGGTATGATCTAATACAATTGGCATTGTTTTAGAGGCCACAAGGAAACGCCATGAGAGCGCCACTACCGAAGATATGAAAAAAGCCATAGGGTTGTACCTGGCACCAGCCAAGGCTAGACTTAAAAATGAGTATTTTTAATTTTTATTGGCTTATTCAAATAAAATGATAATAAATACGTTTGTTTTTCATTTAGAACACTTCAATTAAAGAATAGTGATTCATTTGATAAACCCTAAACAAGTTCTTGCTTTTAGACAACTCTATGTATGTTTCAACTTTTCGTTATCGACGTTATACATTCTAAATAACCAAGAACATTTTAGTTCATTTCGACAAATTAAATAGATTGCATAAAAAAATTTCAATTTCAATATAATATTTTACAAATATTTTAGAAAAAATATTGCGCTTACATTAATTTTAAAATATGGAATAAAATATTTTAATTGAATATTTTATCTATATTTAGAAAAAAATATGAAAAATATATTCAAAAACCTCTCACGAAAAATATTTATAAATATATTTTTAAAAAATATCTATGTAATATTTCTGGCTGTTAGGGATATTTCTTTGATTTCGGCAAAACATTTACCATTTAATTGTTGCTCTATGTCTTCTAATAATCGAGATACCAATAGTAAGCATCGAAATGGGACACACTGTATACCTAAGGGTAAACCATTTAATTTAACGAAATTTAACTTGTTCGTAACTATATATAGGACAGTATCCATTTTTTCCCCATTATCCTGCTATTCCTTTCCTCTTCTCTCCTATATAGGTATAACTAATAACGACCAGCATTCGGTTCACAGTTTTTTCTGCATGTATCTTACTGCTTCGTCGATTAACGTCCGCTACTGCAGTCACTCTCTCTTTTCGTCTTCATTTAAAATCCGTCTCTCTCCAGATCAGGTCTTTGGCGCGTACTCTCTCGGCTCGAAAGTGTCGAGGCGTCAGAAGCTATTTGTGAGGCGTAGAGATGTGTTAATTTGATGCCCTTATTGACTTGTCATCTATCCAATTATTGATTTTTTTTCCTCTGCCGGTCTTGACTGGATTTCGCTCTTATTGATTGGTCTTTTTTTCTTCTTATTCTTACGGGAATGTTCTATCTTTTCTAATAGAGCGCTTTCACTCTTCCGACAGAAGAATTCAATAAATCTTGTTATTTAGTAAAATTGGTAGAGCCAGAAAATTGTTTTGAAATATGCTGACTGGAATCCCATCTTATTTATTTTAAATTAATATCAAATGGATTTTAAAAATTGTTCCTTTAAGCTGGTGTTTATCCATTCATGATATAAATTATTGGATTTAACTCTAAATGTCACCAAATTACTTAAAAGCCGAAGATTCAGTCACTGTAACTAAACACACATATGATTGATTTTATTGTAAATATTATGCTAATTTCCTGAAATTTATTAGTTAGTCAATATCTTCCATTCTGCGACAAAATGATAGTGGATTTATTGTGGATATAGTGGATTGATAGGCAATTTTCTAATTTAACACAATTTGTCGCAGAATATTATGTTATTGCATAATTTGTAAAAAAAGAAATTTAAAGTTAGATTTTTACATTAATTAATTTCTTTTTAAATTATTATTTTAAAGAAAATTTTAATTGGCACTCATCCATTAGTAAACAAAAAATAAAATTGATATACCATTCCTTGATAAAACACCAAAACGCTGGATTGCATCGCTTATGAACCAAAGACTTCAGTTTTCGTTGATTGCTCTTAGAAGTTAGATCATTATTCGAAGCTTATTTGTACATTTCTTTCCTAATGCAGTGTTTCCGTGAAAATTTTATCATTAAAATAATCCCAAGTCAGTTTGTTTTTTGTTATATGTATAGAAGAGCTTACCACAGTATAAAAATTATAATATCATCGTTCATGTTTTAAACATTCGACATTTGCAACTGTAGGAAAGCACCGATTTATCAAAACAGATGGTGAATAATCGGTCAAATGCATTCATAACTTAATATGCTGATTTTTATGTTCTTGAATATTATTTCCTATTTTGGGTCGTTCCATATAAAAATTCTTGTCCACTTTCCTCCCTCATTTGAGGGAGGGAAGTTGTACTTTTCCTCTTTAGGGAAGAAAGTTGTACTTTTCCTCCCTACACTGTAAAAAAAAGTTGCAGTAGAATTACATGTAAAATCGTTGGTAACAAAGTTGCCTACAATTTTACAGGTAAATTTGCTTCATAAGATAAAATTTCTACCATCTAGTAAATTTCACATGCTGATGTGTTTTTCAAAGATTGTACTGTAAAATTCGTATGTAATATTATATGAACTCTATATTTACCGAACACTGAAGTAATTTCATAATATTTTTTACAAAAGAGAGCAAAGCAACTACCTAATTCTTTATAGCCACCTAATAGTCATACTGAATCGCTCAACCAGGTATCAAGAATGAACACGCTTACGCGAAACCTACGATTGTTTGTGACGTACATGATATCATTGAGCCAATAATAAGTTCGACAAACAATAGAATTACCTACGCGCACAGATAAATAATCCAATAACAATCACATTGCGGCGTATGAATTCGTATTTTTCATGATATCTATAGTTTTACCGGAAATTCAAGTAAAACAAATAAATATAAAAGATCCTCATATTTTTACAGCAAAATTAATAGTTACTAGTAAAATTACTTTTAAAGTGCACTAAATACCCCAAAAAAATATCAATTTACACTTTATTAAATACAAAATTGTACATGTTTTTTCCTGTATTTTCCTTTTGAATTTTGGTTACATCTTAAACTTACATGAAAAAGCTATAAATTTTACCGAAATTTCTTTTTCCATGTTAAATATCCTAGAAAAAACATGTAAAACAAAATTTACATGATTTATTGTGGTAAATTCACAACGTTATTACATGTAATATTCCTGATTTACCATGGCAAAATTACTGTAATTTTTTATACTGTAGGGCGGAAAGTAAATAACACTGACATGATGTAACTGTATATCTTAGAATATGTGACATCATTGATAGATGACATTAGTACATTCGACCCAGTCTGAGCCCATTTATGAGATAATTGCTAAATTATTAGGTATTAAATTTCAAGTAACCTATTATTAAACACTTTTAAAACGACGCTAACTTGACAGTTCTCAAAAAATATTTGACAGATTAAACCTACTATCTGTCATGTCACTCACAGGTATGTCTTTATTATTTTTAGACGTTTAGTTAAAATTGGACTGGCTGGAAAAAAATAGTATTCAAACCACGTGAGGAAAGTGCTATTGCAGGCTTTGGGCAATTACAAATAGATAATTAAAAAGTAATAGAGCATTTTCCTCCCTTGGTTTGAAATATACTATTATTTCACTAAGGAATCTTGTTTATTACTTAATCAGAAATTGGAAACAATATTTTATCATAACAATGACACATGTCGTTCTATGGATGAAAATTCACTTAATGAATGTAGATTATTGATATCACGTCCAGTGGATTTCTCAGTGTATTAAATATAAGATAAAATTAATGAAATTCTGATATGATTCTGATATAAAATTTGTTTCGTACTTTTTTTAAATTTTATTAATTTAACACACATAAGTTAAATCAAAAACAAAATAAATATACAGTCAAAAAAATGAGCACTTACATTTATTTAACCCGAATTGATTCAATTGACAATAAGAAAAGATTGCACGAAATTAAAACAGCAACTCAAGTAATTATTTTAATATAGGCATGACTTCATCGTATTAAAAAAAAAACTTCATACTTTTGCGTTAAAAAAAAAATAAAGAGTATACCTTTTGGAATATTGATCTCATCTTCTCACATTACAATTCTCTCACAACAACCTTTTTGTATGTACTATAATCAAGGACAGCGAAATTCACACCAACCAACCACTTAACGATAAAAGCTTCCAGAAACCCCGGTCTAGAGGTCTAGAGCCGGTCATTCCTTCCATTACGCCTGCTTCCTATTGACACGATTACTATACACTTCAATCATCATCACCTAACATTTTGCCCATTTCGTCCTTTGTAAGTGGCATCTAGACTAATGATATCGCAGTGACAAGAAGGTTTTGTATGTCCGTTTTTAAGTTGGCACGTGGATTCGAGTGTCGATTTTGGAAGCTATATTTGTCTTTTTCTATTTAGAAAGATCTAAACTCTTAGGTACGTACAGACAAAAAAAAATCTATTATCAATCTGAATATTTTTATTTATTCAGAAATCGAAACTTAATATATATTTAAATGAACTAAATCTTTTTGGTTAGAACATAAGAGTAAATTCTCTGAAAACACAATATACTCTTAGAAGAAATAGTATAAATATTTGCATTGAAGTATACTTCCTCCAAATGAACTGTTTATGTGTAAGGAATAAATCTAGCATCATAGTGAGAAAGTCTGTAGATTCAAAATAAAATCCCTTATACGTTTGGTATAATGAATTTATATAAAATATTAAATGTTTTGTATTGAAAACACGAAATATAAATTGAAATTACCATAATATGAAACATTTGAAAGAATTTTACCCCACCATTTATTGCACTAAAACTTATCTGTCATTGGTTCCCTCTTTTTAAGGGGGGTTTAAGGGGTTTTGCATATACATACGCTTTACTTGGCGTCACATTTTAATTGACAGCTAACAGTGTTGTTGGTTGTGAGTGTAAGTAAATCTAAATGGATACCCCAGCCGTTTCACAGCTAGTTAAAGAATGGTGTGGAATGGGACTGATGCACAGATGCTACCAGTAAAATATTCGAAGGTAAATACGTACGTGTTATCTAATATTAAAGGATTACTGGTTTAAAAAACTTTGAAATAATACTTAGAGTCAGCGGTATTGTGTCGATAATATATGAACATGGTAGGTGTCTAGATTAACAAACATATTTTAGTATTTACTAGTTATTAATTTTCAGTAGGTAATACCAGCAAATTATTTTACTGATTGAAATTATACAGTAACCAACACCGACTAATAGATACCAGGCCCAGGCATTGAGTGGGAAGTATCCCGAGAACACCGATCGCAACGACGGATACGTATAACATCTATACCTCTACGCATCAATATCCCGTGCGCACTCCTGGAGTACCCCGATACGCTACCTTCTCCCAAACATTGTAAACTATAAAGTATGACAGTAAATTTATTTAATTACAAATATTCTTTATTTATTAATTTCCCTACCGAGGTTTTCGGTGTTACAGACACAAAATTAGTAGTAATTATTACCTTGAATAGTAGAAATGCTTAGATTAAGCAGGTAAGTATTTCAGTTCAATATACTTATATTTTGGAAGCAAATAATGCAATACTTCAAATAACACTTTTATAACTTCTATCAAATGTACATAAATTATTAAGGCATAAATGATAGTTTTCCAGTTGAGAAAATCTATTTACTCAAATCTAAAATAATTATTTTTGCGGTGAAAATATTATATGTTCATATAATATTTAGTATATTGATTACATTTGAACTAAAAAATTGTTTCGTCTAACAAATTCACGGGTTTGGAAAACTGAACAAATTTTATTCTCAATATAAATACATCATCTTACTTATATAGGAAGTTATGTTATATTCAATGTGATGCATTTATATTTAAATTGAGTAATTATTTTTTTTGTGTGTAGTATCCTTAGTTTATTTAACTGATTCCCATCATTGTTAGTTGAATTTACAACTTAAATTTTCAAATTTCAATGTTTATGTCATGTTAACATTAAATATTCATTTTTTACTTGATAACTTATTCTTTATGACAATTTTGGTTAAATGTAATAAATCTTTTGATTGATTTTTATACATATAATTAATTGTTATTTAGCATTTCTTGGATCTATAAGGCCTGATAATGTGTTAAATCAACGAAACCGATTCTGTGTAATAAAGATAATTATGCATTAGAGTTAATCTATCATTTGTTTTTTTTGTAAATACTTATCCGCCAATATCACAGTCTTAAGAAAATTCGTTTCTAACTTTTATATCTTTGCAAGAAAAAGTCATTGCTCCCAAGGAAACCTATATCCAGATCCAGACAATACACTTTATTAAACTTTAAAAACTACTTTAAAATTAAAAAAAAATATATTAAGGTGTTTGAAACATATGAAAAATGTTAAAACAAAAATATCCATTGAAAATATGTCAGAAAAAACAGAAATTTATAAACTATGCAGCACTGCATCAAATTATATATTCATATTTAAATTTCTAATAACTATAAGACACCCACCACCAATTAAATATGCAAATAGTCCATGCTAAGAAACATATTTCTTTTATTAATTACTAAACTTTATTATTTGTTTTTAGCACTACCCACAGACAGGTACGACCTATAAATGTATCGTATCATAATCAAGCAGAATACTAATACGTCTCTTAATTAGCATATTAATTATCTATCATAGGAGATACACAGAAAGAGAGATATTCAAAAAGGAAGCGTATATAAAGATTAGTCTCAATCAGAGAATAACATTTCTGTTTGTCATATCATAGCAACGCCTAGATATGCATATGCTTTCCCAGTTCAAGATTAAAATGATTAAAAGTAGATTATCACAGGCGTATGTAAGTTATAGGCCATTATAAACAGTTAGATGTGGATTTTAATTATAAAATGTAAAGCAACGGTTCTTAATATGAATATGGAGTAATTATTTTTTTTTGATTGGAAAGGGATCAAAAAAAAAAATTCGATCTAATTTTTTATTTTCGTAAAATAGTTTGCTTGTTTATTTTTCTGTTCTGTGTTGAAGGGTTCTGTTTTAAAGATTTTCTTTTTATTTTCCGCTAACTTTAGCTTAGATCTTTAGTCTAGCATGTTTGTAGTGTCTTGGTTCAAAGTATTTTTCCTGTACCTTTATTTCTTAGTCTGTCAATTCTAGTAATTTCTTTTCTTAGAATTCTCACCTTTTCAGCTGAGAATTAAAGAGTGGTGCACGTTCGGACACTAAACTTTAAAAACGGATTATATTGTTATTTAATGGAAAGTTTGTCATATGCACTTTAATACGTACACATTTTTGTATGAGATACTATATAAGAAATACAATAATGGTTTTTCCCGAATATGCCTTTTTTCCAAAATAGCATTTGTCCGAATCTGCTCCATACTGGGGCACTTCCGGATAACATATGGGGCACATTCGTACATAAATTAAACACAAAAACATTGACAAACAACTCTTTTGATCACAGTTTTTAAAATTTCAAATAAAAAGCAATTCTAGCCAATTATATTACTGAATGTTTAAATTATTAAACGTTACAGCAAATTTGAAAAATCCAGACTGTTTAGCGGTTCCTTTAATGTTAGTTGGTTGAGGAAGCTTGGAGAGGATATCGTCACGATTGTTAAGAGAAATATTACAAATCCTAATCTCCTTTCTTGCGCAAAAATTTTACCTCATGCACCGGTTCTATATCCACAGTAGTCACCTCTTAGACTACCCCAACTTTATGATTTTTTTAGTAGCAAACTTCACCAGAATGTAATCTCCTAAGAATATGCTCTCTTCATCCAATATACCTGGGAAAAGATCACATTCATCGAAAGTTTTCATCAAAAACACTGTCCTGGCCAGAATCTTCGCATATGGTGGACTTTCCTTTCTTATCTTTGATAGGCTTCTCGAAATTAGAAGAATCATTGGCGGATCCAACTTGCTCCTTCTGTATCTTACTTCTCTTCGTTTGAAAAATTTGCCTTTTTGCCCGTTGGGCTAACTCTTTTCTCTTTTTGTCAAGATCTTCTTCTATTGGATTCTTTTTCTTGTGAATAGGTGTATATTTTGAAACAGGCTTTCACTTTTCTCTTTCTTATTTCTTGGCGCGCTTCAGCTTTAGGATACGGTTGTAATTCTTAAAGAATTTCGTTGCAAGACTTAGTTTTTTGAAAAACTACTATTACAATACTATTAATTATAGATATAATTAACTATATCGAAAGATTCTTTATTAATAGTAGAAGATTCCGAGGGTAGATCAATTTGAGATACTTCACAGTTTGGTAATGAACTGGAACAAGGACAGCAATTATACTAGCTGCTAGAAAATCATCAGCAGTAAACACTAGGCTCTTTATTGGCCAAATGACTGCTTTAGAAAATCCTTTGGTGATGTTAGCTGGTGTGAAAGATTGTAAGTATGGGTCGTTGGTAATTTTTGGGATGTCCTGAATTTTTATCTTCTTACCAAATTTATTGCTCATATGATCCTGAAAAGCGACTTTGCATCGTGTTTTGAATGGTCCATACACGGATATATCTAGAGGCTGATAGTTTATAATTTCTTCTTCCTCTTCTTTTCCAGAATCATTATACAAGTCTCCGTATTTCCGTTTCATTGCTTTAATTCGATCAAAGAGGGTTGATTTTCTAATATTTGCACTCTAAAGCAGCTTGTCTTTGCTCTTTTCTTTTCTAATTACGCTTATTGCGACATTTTTTAAAATAGTTTCGGAAGTTTTTCCTCGGTTAGTTTTTTTTACTTAGGTGCGAACAATTTTCTATGAACGAATATAATATTAATTAGTTTCCCCACATGCACATTTTTCTTCAAAATGATAAAAATTAATTCCCTGAATGTTAGGTGCTACCCAGCTGCTATATGCAATTATAGATTATTTAACGGCATTTCACGATGTATAATTGCTAGGAAGCTCAGTTAAAAAATAAAACCGGGAAAGCTTATGCTACTTACCTCAAATACTATTACAGGATCTTAAA